>NCSK02000124.1:0-92671 GCA_002276475.2 Chlorociboria aeruginascens | reverse complement strand
TCAGATATACCGCACCCCTATCCTTCATCCTCACCAGCTTCGAACACACCTATTCCCTAATAACCTCCTCCTCGCTCTTCCCTCCCGCGCTGAGGCCGCCACTACCAGAAGAACCATTGACCTTCTCCAAAGCCCAACCCATCCAACTCGCTCTCTTACTTTTGCGCTCCTCCTCCTCCTTCTCTTTCTTCAGTCTCTCGCTCTCGTTCTCATTCTCCTGTACCAATCTCAGGGGTCGAGGTTTGTTGCCCGCGAAGGTAGTTTGCTTTTCTGCTCGCGGGGGGCTCTGACTAGGTGGCGTACTAACATCTCCACTCTCTCCACTCATACTACTCGTCTCGCTCGCCGTTTTCATGCCTGGGAAATTCCCTGCTGTAGCTATACCCCCTGAGCTAGGCACTCGTGCCGCAGCATTGGGATTCCCACCGACGGCTGGAGGCGCGAAGAAGGATTGGGAGTGTCGTGGTGTTTGGGGCCCGTGTAGAGGTGGTGAGACAGCGCCACCTTTATACATTTGGTTTACGACTGAAGCGGCGCCGGTGTATTGCTCACTTTTCGGTCGCGAAGTACTACTTCCAGAACTGCGATAACTAGATGTTCGAGATAGACCGAAGGGGATTGAAGGTGCGGTTTCCGGGTCGGTAAGAACCGGGTGAGATGGGGGGGGCATATGGGATTGAGGACGTGGTTTACGCCCCGCCGACATAGCTACTGATTTTGCTCTTTGGAGAATCGAGGCTCCGGAAGCTTGCTCTTTTGGTGGTGGGGGAGGGGGAAGTTCTTTCTCGGTGTTTGCGCCGGGTTTGAAATCCGAAGACTGATCAAGGATTGCTTCGAAATCTTGGTGTTGGAGAAGTCGTTCAATGATACGGTTGATGTAGAGCGTGAGTGCTTTATTAGAATCTTTAGCAGTCTTCAATTCGGCTTCTAGACGCCGGTAATTCTCGCTTTCGCCCTCTGTTGCTTCGGAGAGTTCGTCCGCTAGACTGGCTGCTGGGGTTCGTCCTTCGAGGGCATTGAGAGCATCTGTGTTGGACGCGGAGGACATGAATCCGAAATTATCTTTTGTGAAATCCCCATTTAGAGTTTTCTCTGAAAGGAGTAATTGGAAACTCTCATTATCCTCCATCAATCGAGCATTTGTCATTCGTGCTTCCAACAATAGTTTCTCGACTTCTTGCATCCTTCCTCCTCCCATATTCTCTGACTGAATTAGTTTTATTTCTGCTTCTGCCAATTCGAGGCGCAAGGATTCAATAAGCTTGTCTTTTTGTAGAAGTAATTTCGAATTATTCCGAGAATCGCTACGATTCAAACCAGATGGAGGAGCGAATTGACTCTCAAGACTGGGAGAAGAATTGCCAGCTAAAATAATTAGTACAGTACATCTCAAATCCTGGATAGCTTACAGCGTCTTGAGATTCGACTCTCTTCATCAACGTTAGATCTTTGAGTCAAAGAATCCTTCAACCTCTGAATAATAATCTGCATCTCCTCCTCTCTATTCCCCATCTCCTCCCTCTCCTTCGTCATGGAACTCCTCTCTGCCTCATATATGGATTCCATCTCCCTCCTCTGCCTAAGTGCATCTCTCTTCTCATTCTCCAAAACTTCTAACCGTTCCTCATTCTCATGTAAACGATCTTCCAACTTCCCCTGTTCCTGCAACGCCTCATCTAACCTCGATTGGAGAACTTGAGCTTGTTTCAGATATTGTTCAGAAATTGTCTCCGTTTTGCGCAGTCTATCTTTCAGATCATCTAATAGAGCCACTGTTTCTGCGCGAGCATCATCTTCAGCATCTGCTGTTGTATTGCTTGTACTTAGATTCGAAACACCAGCACCTGGTCTCTGCATTGCCGCTCGTGCTGAGAGACCGTTTGCTCCTCTTATTGAACGGCTACGCGCGTGCGATCCATTTACAGCGGTAGATGTTGGAGTTCGAGCTGGTGATGCTGGTGATGGAATAGGATCTGTTGATTTACGACCACCTACTGGTGGTTTCTTCGTCGCTGTCGACATTGTGTTGATCGTGTCGAATTAATTGTTTAGCGATGGACACAGTGATGCGGAGGATTTAAGGTAGAACGCGGGTTAGCCTGGGATCTATAGGATCTAGACTAGTAGAGCTATCTCATAAAGCTGATACTAGAGATATTTGCTGGGTAGATGCGGCTGCGACGTTGTTGACTTGGTTACTGCACTCGTAGGAAATGCTCCCTGCGCGATTTCGTCAATGCATAAAATTCCACGTCAAGTTATTCACAAAAATAGCAGGGGAATTTCTTGGTGACACTGCCTCTTTTAAACCGCTATTTCTTGCTTTTCAGCTCGAAATGAAAATAAATTGGGGCAAAATAGGTCTAATCCTGGGTTTACCTTAATTGTGAATCATTGATTTACTGGATTAGGAATTTTCACAACCTTCTATGACTGTTTCACCTATCTTGGCGAGAAATTGGGATTGTATCATGGAAATCTACGAAGCATAGCCTATGCAAACATAAAGCTTCACCTTGGAGCATTGACTCTGAGTGGGAGAAGAGGTTGGTATAAACAATCTCTGGTAACCAGCCTAGGTACCTTAGGTAATAGGGGATCCAGAATATATGATCATGTGACTCTAGGTCACACGATATGCCCCGACTAAATCGAAGCCTTAAAGCCTCAGGCTGCACAACGGCACCCTGTACATCCCACTCCAAAAGTTTCGCGAATTCATCACCAAAAGCTAATAAATCTTCAACCACCAAAATCGCCGGAGCGTGCCAACACCACAACATCAAGATAGTATCATATCTTGCACGTAACGATGGCGCCAGCACCAAAGAAAGCCAAGAAGACCGCCGATTCCATCAACTCGCGCCTGGCGCTTGTAATGAAGTCGGGGAAAGGTAACAAGAACACCCATAATTCTTGAATCAGTTCTAATTTCTGCAGTGACCCTTGGATATTCTTCTACCCTCAAGACTCTCCGATCCGGAAAAGCTAAGCTTATCATCATTGCTGGCAACACTCCTCCCCTCCGAAAGAGTGAGCTCGAATACCTCTCCATGTTGTCAAAGACTAATGTCCATCACTTCGCGGGTAATAATGTAAGCTACAAATCCCTTATGTACTGGTTGACTGCCTTCTCGGACTATGTCTGAGAGGGTGACCCAGCGATGAAGTCCTAGACTTCGGAGGGCATTCATTTGCTTACCTTTTCCCCCCTTTATAGATTGAACTTGGAACTGCTTGCGGAAAGCTCTTCAGGTGTTCAACAATGGCCATCTTGGAGGCAGGAGATTCGGATATCTTGAGCGGACACACTGAATAAGCTGGGAATGGAACAGGGTCTTTTTATGTGGCCAATATAGTTCAGCAGGTGCAAATGGCTGAGATGATGGTGGATTTTGAGGCATCCTCTCCGTAGCTAGTAGCATAGCAAATGGTACCTCTCTATGACCCATATAGAATTCTATACTCATTTAATAGTGACTCATAAGCAATAAATAAGATTGATATGAATTTCACCGGACTCCGGAGTTCTGGAGCGCCATTTCAAAAAGTCCGCATTGTGGGCTAGGGTTGCTCGGTTGGTGAGCTTAGCGAAGATTAGCGTGCTTTGAAATCAATCTTCGCCCTCGTCCATCATCTACGGAACAAGACGTTATCACACCTTCCTTGAGCAAACAACACATACAACAGCCAACCTAGAATTATTTCAAGATGGCACGCAGACCCGCAAGATGTTACCGCTACTGCAAGAACAAGGTGCGTAGTCTCTCACTTCGCTGGGAAGTGTATTCCAACCAACTTAAAATCGACAATATCGAGTTGGTGGCCGCACTGGCTGCAAGCACTGTCTTGTTGGAACCAGCGCCTCGAGGCTCAAAATAATTATACAAGAATCAAAACTGATGATCTTCGCAGCCTTATCCTAAGTCTCGTTTCAACCGTGGTGTTCCCGACCCAAAGATTCGCATCTTTGATCTTGGCCGAAAGCGTGCGAACGTGGACGAGTTCCCTCTCTGCATCCACTTAGTTTCCAACGAATATGAACAACTCAGCTCCGAAGCTTTAGAAGCTGCTCGTATTTGCGCCAACAAGTGAGTTTCCCAATGATGTGCGGGGTGGATGGATATCTACAGATCGCATGGGATGAAACATAATACTAATGATATCCAGATACTTGGTTAAGGTTGCCGGAAAAGAAGGGTTCCATCTCCGTGTTCGCGCTCATCCTTACCATGTCGTCCGTATCAACAAGATGTTGTCTTGTGCTGGTGCCGATAGACTGCAAACTGGAATGCGTGGTGCTTGGGGAAAGCCAAATGGAACTGTCGCCCGTGTCAACATCGGTCAAATCATCTTGAGTGTCCGGACCCGTGACTCCCGTAAGTCTCTATATATTCGAAGTATATTACGTCGGTGCTAATGATCCACAGACCGTGCAACAGCACTCGAAGCTCTCCGCAGATCCCAATACAAGTTCCCAGGTCGCCAAAAGATCATCGTTTCCAAGAACTGGGGTTTCACTCCTCTCCGCCGCGAAGAATATATGGAGAAGAAGGCTGGTGGCAGAGTTCTGGTTGATGGTGCATATGTTCAATTCTTGAGCAACCATGGAAAACTTGCTGATAACGTTCGACGATTCCCTGCTGCGTTCCAAGAGGCATAGATTCATGGAAGTTATTGGGATTTGAAACGGCGTACGTTTTCAGTGGCTGGATTGCATGATGCTATGGTCATTCAGATTCCTGATTATCGTATTTAAGAATTGCTATGACTTGACTTTTATGATATTTGACTGAGACTTATGAGAGACGCGAAGCGATACTTGAATCCTTAACCAATGAACTGACTAATGAGGGATGTCTCAAAGACTTTGCCTTGGTAAATCTCCTGACAGAGTTACTCTTTGTTGCATTATCGACCCGTATAATGGATTACCACTATGTGTGCATTGTAGGCTGAGATAAGCATCAATACGTTAGTAATTCCGGTGTTTACTGTGTAGATGCATGCCATCCCTTTCACTCAACATTCTAAATTTAGTCCACTGACCTCGGTAGGTAATGCGAAAGATCAAGCACAATTGCACCATAGGACTCTGCAGCGATACGGATGCAACCTCACTGTCAGCATAAAATTCCTTCTGCACTCCTATTCCATAATCTTAATAACTGTCTCGATTATAAAATCCTTTCTGTAGTCCTCAAATATACTCTCTTTGCTCTATTCTCTACTACTGTATACTGTATCGTTGAAGACACTTTCATTGTCTCGAAGTTCAAAACGATCTCAACAGCACGTGTGCAGTGACCTGGTCGGTGACCCCCCAACAACGATTGTACCTATGACACACGACTCATCAACTCAACAGCCGTGATATCTCCGAATGTCAAACGATCTCTCCGAACAATCACTTTTGACAACATAAACCTTGCCAAGTACGAGAATCTAGTGGGGACATACCATCTGAGCGGGCAGTTCAGGAGGTCTCCCGCAGCCCTGATCTCGTCATCGACGTCCCACCATAGCCTAAACCCTGAATCTTCCGATTTCCCTTTTATACCACAAAATCATCCCCCACTGAACGAAAACGCGCAGTCTGAAGCTGCAGAATATCATGGCTTTTAGACAACCTACATATCATGTTCCTCAAAGGATCTTCACTGCTACTGCAGACGAACCTCAAAATCCCCCTCAACCAACACCCGAACAATTAGAAGAGTCCCAAGAATGGATTCTCTTCTCTCCCGTCCCGGCTTCCACTGCAGATCACACGTACACGACATCCACAGATCGAACACGAACTGCGGGGCGGTCTCGAATAAGTGATTTTGGGAGTTTAGATACAGCGGCCAGATCATATGGTTATGGAGGATCGGAGGTAGTGGTAGACGATGATGAAGATGGTGAATTGGATAGCTTGGATAGTCATTTGCATGAATTTCGGTCAGAGCCAAGTGTTTATCGGAGGAATTCCGATGAGGCTGAGGTCAGTGGAACGGTCTTACCGACTCATGATGGGTTAGGCAGTTTCAGGGTGGATCAAACGGCTATGGGCGAGGAGGTGCAAGAACATTTATATGCATTTGAAAGATACAATCCGAGGAGAGTGAAGAGACGGAGGCAGAGTGTTGAACTGGCGGGGTTAGAGGCGGGGGATGAGAGATATGCAGAGATAGAGAGGACGAGGAGGGTTGAGGCTTGGAGAATGGAACAGAGTCGGTTATTGGTGAATGAGATACAAAGAGAGACGAGAAGAAGAAAACAATCGATGTCGAGTGAGAGAAGTGTAGTCGAGGACAGGGAGCAGGAAGATGTGGCGACGTTAAGCAATGTTGATGCTGCTGAAGACCCATGTGTGGAAAATGAAAGTTTTTGGAATAGGATCACGAGGAGGGTCATTCGTGATCTAATGGGTATAGACGATGATCTACTTTCCATCATCTTTGGCGAAAGTCTTCCCGCAGATGATGATTTATCTAGCACACCACAAGCTGATCCTCATGGGGCACTCACCATCGATTCTCAGGTTGATCATTCGTCTTGGGAATACCGGCTACTCGAAAGAATAGCTCGGGAATTAGGATTACTGGTAAACCAACTTTCCGACCATCCAGGAGCTTTCTCTACATACCTTCAAACTCAACAATCATCATTACCTTACGCTGGATTACCTGCAATCCCCGAATCCTCAAAGGATGTTCAAATCGACATTCCTCCCCAACCTGAAATTCAAAACCAAATTGAAGAATCATTAATTGAATCGCCCAAATTTAAACCAACAATACCTGCGGCATCTACGACCCTCGCCTCTCCCACTTCGACACTACCCATCCCCATCCCACAATCTGCCTCTCCACTCTCCAGAGAAGAATGGGAACGCGATCTTGACATGAAAATGGTCTTTCGTTATCTCCACTTACGCTTCACTTCATCCCCAGACCAGTCCGCGCCGGCACCTACAGATTTAGACCTCCGTACAAATGGAACCGCACATCTCGCAACAGCGAGCACAGCCGATTCCGCAGCTCGAGCAGCTCGAGTCAGAGCTCAACATCCACTCGTAAAGCATAATGTTAATGGTACTGAGGAGAAGAGAAGAAGAGAGCGGGAAAGAAGAACGTGGAGGGCTAGTGTTCCTGGTGGCAGAGATGGGGCGGGCATCGGGATCAGGAGAAGTGAGAGTTGTAGGAGTGAAAGGTTGAATGGAATTGGAAAGGGGAAGAGTGGTAGTTCGAGGCATTATTGGGATTTTGGGGGGAGCCTTGGTAGTGGGAGTATGATCATGGGGAGTTGGGGTGAGGTATAATCACTTTCTTTTGCAGCTGAGGGGGCCCTTCTTTTTGGATATACTATCTCCACTTTTCACTTGTGCGATTTTTCTACTTCTTTTCGATCGTTGTAACGAAGACATGGTAGCATTGGGATGAGATATGTGATGATTAGCGGTGCATGAAGAGCGGTTTGCATTTTGATAGAGTGGATAAGGACCATAATTATATATATATATAAGAATAAGAATAAGAATAAGAACCAGAATAGAATACTTTATATTCTAGTTGTGCATCGGTTTCGACGTGATGGGAGATACCTATTGCCATACTCAGCACTCTGTCCTCCAGCTCTCAAGTTGTCATTGTATCACTTGCTGGTCTATTTTTTTCTGAACTTCTTTTCTTAAGAGTTTAGAAAATGTTTATGCTCTTGAATAGTATATACTTTCTCTTGCCCTTATTTACGTACATCTTCAAATAAAACCCTTCCCCGTTAGCCCAGCCTCCTTATTTTCGCACTTCTCTCTCCTTAAGGCCTTAGCGTTATTTACATTTTAAGCGATTATTATTCCTTGTGCCTTCTCCAGCCCAGCCCCCCCCCACATTTGCGAATCAACAACACATCTTTAACTGCTGCAACCTGCCTCAATCACCCCTCCAACATTCTCATAGTGATCGCATACTGTACACTAAACCAATTCATATTCTTCATCATGTCAGGAGCATCATATTGGCTTCAGAAACAACGCAAGGGGGAGCTAGTTGAGCTGGCAGACTCAGTGGGTCTTAAAGAGTTAGTCCTCTATCATAATTGCACAGCTTGAATAAAGTACTGATGGATTTATAGTTATGATGGCATGAAGAAAACAGAATTAGAGGTTGCTCTCGATGAATACCTTTCTACAAACTCCTCGCAGTTTGCGAACGACGCGCGCTTCACATCCTACTACAAGACCGCCCGGTCTCCCGTCAAGAAAGAAGCTCCCATCGCAAGCGCGTTATCAGATGGTGAGGCGAAGGCTAAGCAGGTGAAGCGGCGAGTCACCAAAGCTGCGGATGATATCATGAAAAGTATCGCGGATGCTACGACGTAAGTACTCGACGCGCCTCGATGCGCCGACCTCACTAACAATCCATAAAGAGATGACTCGGAAGTTGAACCTGCTACTACGCGTGCGCGCTCAGCATTAGCACGAACACCACGCGCGTCAGCTCTTTCAAATCTTTCATTTGCATCAAATGTTCCTCTTCCGCCTTCACCGGCTGTTGTGGCTGATGCCATCGATCGGCGCACAGCAGTGTTGCGCTCCAAAGTCTCACGCGCTTACGAGGAATCTGGGATCATCGAAACTACACAAGCTACACGCGAAACACTATCATCTGTTGTTTCCGTGGAGTTCCTTATCCTCGCATTCGAAGCTTTCCATCTCCGAAAAGAACTTCTTACTGATCGATACGCGTTCACAATCCCTGCCATATCACTCCTCCACACGTCTGCTTATCCAGTCAAGATCCCAGATCTATTTTTGCTTTTGACAAGTTCCTTTTGGGGACCAGCTACATTGTGGACTACGACTAGTCTTTTCATCCCTTTACTCGCAGCTTACTTCTTCAATCTGACGAGTAAACCTAAGACAAGAAGTGGCCAAACTTCGCATTTCAACTATGCTTTCGATCCCTTGACTTTCAACATCGTCAAGGCACTGATTTCATTCGTCGTTTACGGCCAGGATGTTACATTTGGTGGCCTTGTGGATTTGGAGTATGTGGCTAGGATCAATAGCGCGTTGTATGGTGGCTGGCCATCTGTAATTGTGGGGACAGGGATTGGTGTCTTGTTTACGATGTATGAGGCTGTTCTTAAGAAGTAATCTCTGATAAACAGAAATCACGAGAGAAACTGATATACACATGGGGGTCAGCTGTTTTTACATTAGGTTCTGTTCTTAATCTCGTTAATGGTGATACATCACCGGGCTGGGATGGTGGAGAGAAGGAGAGGGCTTTTCATCTATTCTTTTCTCTCCTTTAATAGGAAGCTTTTGTCCTTGTGCCGGCACGCATAGTCTTCTTTATTCAGTCTTCGAAGACTTGGATGAGGACGTGCATTGGAGGCGTTGAGGGCGTGATGGGAGGTTTGAGAGATACCGTTTTGTTGATTATTGTTTTCAAGTTATTTTTACGCAGTCTTTATATGGGGCATTAAGTAAGGAAGGGGGGACTAGTAGAATTGGAAGAAAATGAATTCTTTTGGGTTTGGAGGGGTGTTTAATGAATTTTATTTTTCGCCACTTTTGCCTTGCAATTATTTATTGAGATAAACATCGACTTAATCATTAATTCCTTCCTCTTGATGCATGTCGTATCGTCGAGGAAATATAATCACGTGTAGCTATTAGTCAGCTTTTCTTAGTTAAGCGAGCGCACAACAATTTGGATGCATTTCGAGATTGACGACGACGACGACAAAACACCGTTTCTCACCACCACCAATATTTGTCAAGATGGTATGTTCCTATCCTTTTCTTTTTGTTTCCTGGCCAGTATTTGTGCGTGGGATATGAGAAGGATATATTGGCGAGGGGATGGGGGATGCGAATTCAAGATTGGGGAGTAGGATATACAATGTGATATAGCACGCGAGGTTGAGCGGCAAGGATTTGAGGAAATGAAGATGGCACATGAAGGGCAAGGTGATGGCGATCATCATTGGAAAGCAGAGAGAGACAAGAGGGGATGATGGGATATTTGGATTAAACTTGATCTGTTTGTTGGAGAGATGCCGATACTAATACAACGGAATAGGTTAACGTCCCCAAGACGCGTCGCACCTACTGCAAGGGCAAGGACTGCAGAAAGCACACCCAGCACAAGGTTACGCAATATAAGGCCGGAAAAGTATGTCTCTTTTGTCCTGTCCTCATATCATGAGGCAATCTGGGATAGAGGCTAATAGGAAGAAAGGCATCACTCTTCGCACAAGGAAAACGCCGTTACGATCGCAAGCAGTCTGGATACGGAGGACAGACCAAACCAGTGTTCCACAAGAAGGCGAAGACGACTAAGAAAGTGGTGCTGAGGTTGGAATGCACGGTTTGTAAGACGAAGGCTCAGTTGGCGTTGAAGAGATGCAAACACTTTGAATTGGGGTATGTTTTATTTCCCCCTTCCCCTCCCTCTTCTAAGGTATCCATATATAATATTCTGCTTTTGGCTTTGGGGTTGGGAATGCGTAGATGCTGATGGCAAGGTAGTGGCGACAAGAAAACCAAGGGTGCAGCTCTCGTCTTTTAAGCGCTTTCTTACATACTTGCGTGGATGGCGGGTCGATTGTGCAAATGGACGGCCTGCGAATGTCTGCCGGAAGGGGCATATTACATTTTGCTGTTTTTTTGACATGCAGAATGAGGCTTGTATCGAGGATATGGCTGGCTAGTCACGCTTTCATGCAATTCAATTCATCGTTCTTGATTCATGTGGTCTGCTGATATGTCAGTGATTGTGATATTTGAAGGTGATTGGGACGTAATGTGATTCAAGTAAAATGAAGGGAAAGGTAGGTATGAGAAGTTCTTATTATAGCATATTATTTCTAGCCCCCCTCTCCCAACATCAACATCCAAGTGGAGTTTCACAAAGCATCTTTTCTCCAGGATTCAAGCTCTTGTTTTAATTTTAATTATTTATAATCATAATATATACATATATATTCTTTACTCTTTTGGGGGGAAGAATGCCTCATCAATTGTTTTTATAATATATTTTCCCATAATTAATTATCGTCCTCCACACTCCGCTCCTTTGTTTTCCCCTCTTAACATTTTAATTTTTCCATATCCAATCAAATAAATATCAGAGATTTATGGAGAATTGAGGTTTAAGGTAGAGAGATTAGAAAGATTTGTAAAATATAGCTATAGTGGATATAGACAATTTTAAGTAATATGAAACTAGAAGTTTTGTTAGCATGGGGATTTTAGCCCGAATACATTAATGCCTTTCGCCAGCATGCTCGCGCCATTTTTATTTTTATTTTTATTTTTTTATTTTTTTTGGTCTTTCCCTTTGTGACTAGGATTTGGCGTTGACCTGCGCCCAATTAGGGAGGTCTCTATTATAATATGGAATTGGTGGTCCATAGATGCAGAGAGCTTAGATGCTCCCTGTCTTCGGTAAGAGGTCTACAAATTTTCGAGTAAACTACGCCGAATAGCCTTTCCGAGAAAAAATGTCGTTGAAGTCATCATAAAAGAGTGCTCTCGTACATCTCTCTTGTACTAATTTATTGTTGTCATGATGGCTTATCTCATGGCTAAAGAAGAATCTAAGGAGACGTGTAATGAACTCTTAGATCTGGATAAAGATTTCGCAGCTCAAGTTGCGCATGAGCTTTTGGCACGCCTCTGTTCTGAAGATGGCCTTGAGCATCCTTCCAACAGGGCACAATTCGATGAGGATGATTCTGATTCTGATGTACAGACTGACATTGGATCCGACGACCACGATTCAGACGAATATATTAGAAGCTCGGTCAGTGGTGATAATGAATCTGATTCATTATTTGGGGCTGCCTCTAAAGAAGGTGAGGGAATCGAGGCTCCACTAGCAGAACATATTCGACTCAAACCAGAAAGTGTTGAATATCAATCCATCAGCTCTCCTGATAATGGAACAAAATGAGGAAAATGAGGAAAATGGGGAATCTGACGTCTTAGACAAAGAGTCAGCCGTCGCCAGGTCTAAGTAGGAAGTGCTCAGAAATCGGTCTCTTTATTCTTAAGATTTGTTGAAATCGTTTGAGATATTTCCTCCAAAGCTGCATCCTGCCACTGGTACTCTTCAATGTTACCTTTACATTACCTACAACCCTCATTCTTAAAATGTTCCTCTGGATCCTTTACTACTTTTGTCACTGGCCCGAAGCTCTGGGTCATTTCCAATCATATCAAGGATCTAATGCAAATTTTGCAAGAACAGTACCATTTTAGCCCTTGAAGTACTGAGGCCATTAAAAGAAAATTTTCAACCCATATTAATGACTATGCTCTGTCTTTCGCCCCACAGTCACACAAAATGGGGTTGTAATATGTGACCCTTTGACGACTTCGGCGTACGCTTCCGGCACAGAGACTCCAAGAGCTTTTATCTTCTCCAAGATATGAGGATTTCCGCCCTGTTCCATCTCATATACCACAGCGCAGGACAATTCAGAAGCAATCTTACGTTGCCATGCCTGCGGATGGGCAAAATCGACCTCCACATCCTGCAAATTCGACTTTTTGAAATACTCAGGAAGCTGTTCGATCCATCTACAATGCCTGGATTTAGAAGAAAACAAAGTTTGAAGACGGTAGGGTGAAGTACCTATGATCTTTGATCTGGTGCACCAACGTGAGGATTTTCTGGCTGAAAGGTGAGGGCTCTCCACCCGGTCCTCCAGCAGAACCACGAAGAAGATCGTATTCATCCCATTGGATGTATCCCCCCGGTTCTATTCAATTAACTCGCGATTCACACGATTTGATAGGAGGAAGGCCATACTTAGCAACTTCAGTACATTAGTAAGAAGTCCTGTAGGATCTCCGCTCGGGACTGTCATAAGGAAAAGGCGCAAATGGACGAAATCAAACGACCCTTGCAATTCTGGAGCTATTTCTGGGTTATAGCAGTCTAGGATTCCTAGCTGGATATTCGGTGGCAGGCCCTCTATATGCGGATACTGGGAGTCGGAAATATCGAACCCGTAGAGCTGTGTTGTGCTTGGAACTTGTCGCGCTACATCCAGCAGCCAGATCCTGTGAAGCATTAGATTGAAGAGTGGTGGATAGGGCTAGGGGCTTTGTGTGTATATACCCAGTCCCGGTCCCCAGATCCGCAATCCGATAGTTCTCTTCTGAGAGAGGAATCGAAGGGTGGATAAGGTAGCCTAAGCCTTCTTTCCAAGTGTAATGCTGTAAGTTAAGTCTTCCCTTCCAACGTCAGACTCCTCGAAGAAATTTGGGGTTGACTCCTCGCTCACCGGATAGATGGCTGCATGCCCCGAAGCAACGGGTATTGTGTCTCCTCTGCCATTTTCGGACGACAGACTGTGATTGAGGATCTCAACGTCGTACGAGGTTCTTGGTATTCCTCGCCTTTCCTTGCAATGTAAGATGGGATGGGGGTTGAACACCTTATAAGTTCTCTGCACATCCATTAACCACTGAGATATGTTGGCAATGCTGAGCAACATTATTAGATATTATTCTCTAGTTGTACAGTGATACAAAGGTAACAGATGTACAAATCAATCATCACGAGTCGGGCACCAAGTGGATTCTTATGTCCCCCTGCAGATAACTCAGGGAATATTCCTTCCTTTTCCTCGGGGAATTTCCCACATCTTCCTCAAAGAATGATGCTCACTCCAAAATCTTACTGTTACAGCATAAAAACCTCTTTCCGCGTCCCGAGGTATCAATTACCATTCCAGTTATGAAGATACAACATCAGCTGCTTCCATTGCAAAACCCACCCGGTCTTGGATAAATGACTCTTCGTCCTACCGGCATGCGTTCGTTAGCATTGTACACATGTATCTGTGTTCGTATCTACATATCCACACAGAAGAAGGCCCGATGCTCTCCTTTCCTTTCACCAAAAGCGTGGTCAACCAACTATTGTGAGGACGCAAGGTAGTGAGAAGGGAGGAGGACACTGACAGAAAGTGATTCAATGTCGTCGATATAAGATTACGTCGAAATTTCCACCTAGCGCTTTTCGATATCTAGCTACCATAAGCTCTTTATAAATACCAAATCACAAGCCCGCTGGCTCCTCCCTTAGCTTGAAGATATATGTTTGGTTATGGTGCTGGATCTTGACCGGCCCAACCCCACTAATTGTTTTAAATATTCTACGAACCCCCAACAGTTTCTCTTTATATGTGAGATTCATGTCATAGGTAGGTAGGTAGGTATCCTTAAATCCCGAAGCTATAATTGAATGATCTTCTAATTTCTCTTTGTATTATGGAAAACTGGTCGTATTAAATAGATGTATACATACATACATTTCCGCTGGGCTTTTGAAGAATCTTTTCTACGGTACTAATCTGATATCATACAACCAACTACCAGAAGCCCTCCCACAAACGCCCTAAACTCCAACCTAACCACCCGATTTTTTCAACACTCTATCAATCAGTCCAATTTCTCCACCACCCTCTTCAACACCTCCTCGATCCCCAGCTTCGCATTCTTCGGATCCTTAGCCACGGCCGTCCAGACCTCGCCATGTCTCGGCTCGCTGAGGATCATTTTCTGCAGCACGTCATCTCTCTTCTCCTGTGTGCCATGCATCACTAAGAATTTCCAGTACCACGCCCAACTATCCCCCAGATCACTATCTAATAGCACCGCTTTCTCGAACCAGTTCACTGCCTTTTCTAATCTTCTCTCGCCCCAGAAGATACGGGCAATAGTGACGAATAATAGGGGATCGTTGTCGACTTTTTTAATAGCTTCGAGAGCGCGTGGTTTTCGCTGGGTGCGGGGTTCAAGATGCCATATGGATTCGGAGTAGAGAAGGCCGGAGGAGGGCACTTCTTGCAGAGCTTTGGCCATGAGGTTTTTAGCCTGCGAGATGTTGTTTGCGCGCCGTTCGACGCGTACCGATTCTGTCCATAGTTCGGGGGATTTAGGGATGGAGAGACGTGCGCGGTCGAGTACACTGCGGGCTTTGACTAAGTTTCCGGATTTTTCTTCCAGGCGGGAGAACAGGAGCCATAAGGGAGTAGATTTAGGACAGGCTTTGGTGCCGGTACTGTAGGCTTCTCGGGCTTGTGGGGGTTTGCCTTGAGATTCATAGATTTGGCCTTTCATCATCCAGAGTTTGGGGGCAGCGGGGAAGAGCTGCAGAGCTTGGTTTACGAGATCTAGTGCTGCGTCGATATTTCCTAGTTGACGTTCAAATGAGATACTCTTCATCCATACACGATCGGTAGGCGCTTCTTGACGAGCTGTTTCGAGAAGTGCCCGGGCTTCATCGGGTTTGTTGTTTTCGGCTTCGAGTTTTACGGCTGCGAGCCAAATGTCTTCGTTGTTGGGATTTTGTTTAAATGCTTTGGCGAGGACTATTCGTGCATTGTCGATTTCTCCTGCTTGCCATTTTTCTTTGGCCAGCATCATCCATAATACTTCGCTCTGAGGGCAAGCTTCAGTTGCTTTCTCAAGAAGTTGCCATAAGGCTTCTTTGTTACCGTGATTCTTCTCGAGGTCCGCGGCTGCGAGCCACAGCTTCCGACTATTGACGAAAACTCGTAATGCGTAAGCATAAATAGCTCGAGCAGTCTCATATTTTCCCCTTCCAATACTTCCTCGTGCATCCTCCATCCAAATGTCCTTCCGGTCGTCATCTTCATCAAGACCCCAGCCAAGAGTCTCTCGAATTATATTGCCACAAGTCAACACAGCTTCTTCATCCTCGCATTTCTCAGCCTCAGTGATCCATTCTTCACGTTTCATCATTGCTGATTCTTTCGCGAGAGCTTGAACAGCACGCTTCATAACATTAATTTTATTTGCAGTGCCCATCTGTTCTTGAAGTCGTGCTGCAGCGATCCAGATCTCATGGGAGGTAGGAATGGCTTTGCGTGCTTTATTCAAGACTTTCTGCGCATTATCAGAACTTTCCAAACGTGCAAGAGCAAGCCAAAGCTCCACCGATAGAGGAATAATTTCAGTAGCCTTCGCAAGAAGTAATCGTGCATCATCAGGATCTTCTTCTAGATTGACAGCTTCTTTCCAAAGTATGACTGATTGTGGAATATGATCCAATGCATGCCTGATAACTCTCTTCTTCGATCTAGGTTCTGATTCCAACTTCATAGCCTCGATCCATAACTGTACCGAAGTGTCGTTATGCTTGATAGCATCTGCCGCAATGATTTTCGCATTATGATTATCGTTCAATCGAATATTTTCCAACCAAACATCTTCACTCTTAGGACAGAAAGTACATCCTTTAGCAATAAGATTCCTAGCTGCCACTGTCTTGCCAGCCAACTCCTCAAGTCTCGCGGCGGCAATCCACCCAGGAGCATGCTTAGGATTTGTTCGAATAACAGATTCCAGTAGAACCCTCACACGTTTGATATCTCCTACTTGAGCCTCTCCCTCATTAACTTGGGATTTGGCTAAACTTGTAAGATATCCCTTAGGATCAATATTTGTCGCACTTCCCGCAACAGAATCAGTCCCACTCACCGCAGAAGCCTGATCCAATCTAACCTGCAACACCTTATCTCTCGCGGCCCCAATATCCGCAAAATTAGTCATGGTCCCGTCCGTCCCATCAGTCGCATTCCCCTCATCAGCAACCGTAGTCCCCAACTCCGTTGCATCCCTCGCTCCAGCAATAACACTATCAGGAACGGCATAAAACCTCTGTCTCAAAGCTTGTTTCGTCCTCCTATTCTTTCCCGTTAAATCCCCCACCTCTGGTAAATTTGCCCAGTCCTCATCACTGACGGTGCCCAACGCTCTCTTCAAATCCGCAAATTGTGCCTGGATCTTCGGGTTATTCCTCTCGTATTCTTCTCTCTCTGCTTGCTCTCTCGCCTCCCTCCTAGCCTTTCTTCTCCTCTCCATTTTCTCCTCTACGTCGGCGTATATCCGATCTGCTTCGTCGTCATCTCGGTCATAGCTTCCGCCGGCGAATAGACCGACTTCGTTCTCCGGGTCTTGATACCGTTCATCGTCGTCATTACCCTCATCTTTGTCCTCGTCTTTCTTCTTCTCTACTCCGTATCCGCTGGGTGCGGCGGCTCCGAGCTGAGCTGCCCGTTTTGCGAGTGCTTCTTTGATTTGCTCTTCGCTGGGACCTTCGCGCGCAGGTCCAAGATCGGATCGTGTGGTGAAGCCGGTGGCACCACGACCTAGACCAGCAACATAGTTCGAAGGTGCGGCTTGTGAAAGGAAATCCCGTCGAGTCGCCATTCGTGGTGGCGTGGTGGGGGAAATGGAAATGGGAAAATTATTTTTGTGCTCGAGATCAAGGCAAGGCTGTGGGCTCTACGGTAGGCGGGAAGGGCAAGGAATGCTGTTTGATATTGGACGAAATTATGCATTTTGTTTATTATGAAGCGCTAATTATCCTTCAATATAGTCTCCGTGGGACGTTCAAATTCCTACATGGTCAGTCACATTCATGTATAGAAGTTGGAGTTTAAGGTTTTTAAGTAGCAAAGAAATTCGTTACATTGTTCTAACATCAACTTACCATCCATCCATCCATCCTCCATCACCAAAAGAAAAGGAAATTCGTAAGCATGAAATCATGATCATAAAGCATCCCATCTCAAATAGCGTATTTCTCCAACACACTGAAGCGCAAAATTAGATCCAGTCTTAAAAGAAAAAAAAAGAAAAAAAAAAAAAAAAAAAAGAAATCAATGCCTTCTTTCAGACTTAGAAGCCGTACCATTAGCCTCCTCCACAAACCCCATCAACAGATCCCTCCAACTTTTGCGCCCATCTACTACATCACCAATATCTCTGACTATCCTTTCCACCATTTCGGTTTGTCCACCTCTTCTTGATCCTTGGTCTAAAGGTCTACCGTCGTGATCAAAACGATCAGGTAAGACTTCAGTGGTATCACTGTCAGAAGAAGATGGAGAGCGAGATGCATTACGGGTACTGCGACGATGTTTACTAGGTCGGTTTGGACGATCCGACGAGGGATCTGAATTGCGGCGATGACGCCTACGACGTCTATGAGGTGAATGATCAATTGAGGAAGGAGTGTCGGGTGTTTCTGGGTCAAGAAGAGGATGTTTATGATGTTTAGCGAGACGATATGACGAAGGAGGAGAAAGAGGTGCGAAATTAACAGACTTGCTGTTTTGTCGATCGGGAGAGTCTGGTGACATAGTATCAGGCGAATGGGGAGTATCTAGACGTGCTATGGAGTGTAAGTAAATGTGACATGGATGCGCTGAAGAGATAGATACGCTATAAGAGCTCAAAACGCACCCTCCCGGTCGTAGACATGATCCGTGGGAGTAGGAAGAGGTGCGGTAGGGGGGGGATCAAAATATGGAACCGCTAGTTTTGGAGGAGTAGGGGCGAAGGGCAAAGGAGACTGACGAGCTTTAGCTGAACTCACATTGTCACCCGTCCTTGGTGGCGGGTACCCATAAGGATCGTGAGTAGGTCCTTGACCTGCCCAGTCTTGAGGGTTGTATGGGGGTATCGGTGAAATATTAGCTGGATCGGTAGTGGTGTGCTGAGGGTGGTCATGATCAGCAGGCGCAGTAGGAGGTGGAGGAAAGTTAGGGGTTGCTGGATAATAGGAGCCCCCTGAAGCATGGGGAGGGGAGGGAGAATAACCATCATCATCATAGTGATCGGCGTAGTAATTATCAGGTGGAGGTTCATCTTCATAATCTGGTGACTCGGAGTTAGTAGGAAAGAGAAATACAGGTTGTCGTCAAACAACACTCTTGTCAACTTGATCAAAAGCACATATAAAATTCATGAGGCTGTATCCATCATTTCGGTGTCAGATTTGAAAACCGCCTCGACAGAGATGATCTGATGGATGAGGTTGACTGAGAGCGGGAACGAGATCTCGAGTGCTGGGGATCCTCACGTCTTCGCTCGCGCTCACGCTCAGCTTCTTTCTTTTCCTTTCTCTTCCTGTATTGATTGATCCCAATAGCCGCGGCTCCAGTACCCAAAGCACCAGCAGCAATATCCCGGACTCGACTCCGACTCCTACTTCTTGAACGGTGTTCTCGGTCTTCCGAAGTCGATGATGAATCGCGTCTTCGTCGTGATCGACTATGTCTTGTGGCACCATACGCGGCACCCGCTCCAGCAGCGAGGGCTGGGTCATTGTAGGTGGTGGTCGTCTGTTGGGTGTAAACGGGTTCAGTCCCATACTGCACCATGCCTAATTCCGGATCAACTTCACGCTCGGAATACACGCTTGCAGATCTGGCTCTTGACCTCTCCTTCCTACGTCGTCTATTTTCTTTCTTGATCCTTTCGGCTTCCTCTTCTTCGTCCTCCTTAGCTTTGCGGTTTTCATAGAGACCTGCAACGGCAGCACCAGCGAGACCAGATGCAGCAATCTCAGCACCGGTTCGTATGCGAGACTTAGATCTAGAGCCATTACGCTTTTTGGATTTATTGCGGAAATGTTCAACCACACCAGCAACGGCAGCTGTGGCAGCACCGGCTTTTGCCATTTGCGCTGCTCTGTGCTTGCCGTCCCTATGTTTGCTCTTGCTTCGCGCGACGGTCTCGGGTTCCGAGTCATAATCTGAACCCCGAGTTCGACTGCGACCTCTACCCATTTCTTCCTTGGCTGTATTGCGATCTCGAGCATATTTAACAGCCGCGGCCGCCGCAAGACCAGCCGCTGCAATTCCAAGTGCCGTCTTAATCTTGCCGTGCCCATGTGACTGACGACTGCTTGATCTTGATCTACTATGGCCTTCTCGTTCACGATATCGACTTCTAGCTCTGGTGAGGACTTCGGCACCAATAGCACCTAAAGCGGCTCCTCCAACAACATTTCTTCCGCGATGTTCCGGTGCGTTTCCGACCTTATTTCGATGACTTGCGAGCAGTGCGGCTGCCCCTGCCCCGGCCAAAGCACCTTCAGCCAGATGTCTCTTGTGGTGAGGGCTGCGGCTAGCAGTACGTTCTCTTCTGACAACCTTTTTGCGAACAATATAATCCGATTCATCACTTCGGTCGCCACTTCTTGATCTAGAGCGAACCATATCTCTGCGATCATAGTCATCCCTTCTAGGTCCAACCTCCCTGACATCTCGTCGGTAATAATAGTCGTCTTCTTCCCTCCGAGGTTCTGGACGTGCAATCTCTTGTACTTCAGCACGCCGAATTACTTCGAATCCTTGCTCCTTAGGAGGTGGGAGGACAATCGGTGGAGGGTTAGGAGCTTCTTGAACAATTATTTGTTGGGGTTCAGGAGCTCGCTGGCGTATTATAATGGGTGCTGGAGGTGCTTCGGGCCGATCGTAGTACTCGGTTTCTCTTTGGTATCTCTCGAGCTCGTATGGTTCTTCTCTCCGTTCGGTTGTTGTGCGTTTCTCGATTCTGACATCAGTCTCGCGAACGTCTCGGTCTTGACGTCGGTCCCATTCTGGTTCATGCGGGCGTTCCCGCTCCCGCTCATAGGTCACAGTTCTTGTGCGCTCACGTTCGGGTTCACGGCCAGGCTCTCTCTCTCTTTCGTAGGATCTTTCAACCACGCGTTCTTCTCGGACGGCGGGTTCTCGCTCGCGCTCTCTCTCAAAAGTCCTCTCAACAACACGTTCCTCACGAGCAGGCTCCCTGTCGAAGGGTCTATCGAAGGGTCTGTCGAAGGGTCTGTCGAAAGGAGGTGAACGTGGAGTGTCTCGCTCGTAGGTTCTCTCGATAACGGTAGGCCGCGGACGGATGTCTATTGACGATCGAGGACGTTCGGGCTCGACGAAGCGTTCCCGCTCGACTCGGCGATCAATCTCGATGCGCTCGGCTCGAGGAACAACATCGAGCCTTGACGACCGAACGGATCGAGTATCGTCGAAATCGTCCACTCGACCTGGAGTCACACGGTAACGTTGTACCGTGCGATACGACCCCCCATTTGCTCTGGACCGGCCGTAGGATGAACGCTCATCGTCCGACGAGTAATCGTCGCGATCTCGAGAAACATAAGTGCTGCGTACAACCCGAGTGCCCTCCGGCATGTTGAAGAGAGAGAGATGGATTCGCTGCAGAGGCCTGCTGCCGAGTTGTGCTGGTTGCAGTAATGAGCTGGAGTTGTGTTGCGACGAACGATGATGAGAAATGGAAGTGGGGTCGAGCGATTTAAGGTGCGAGGTTCACCACAGCCTCGTCTCCCAACACTCTCTCTCCTCTTTGCGCCGGCACGGGCACAACCGTAAAAATCAAAAATAAATAAGAAAACCTGAAAACCTGAAAACCCGAGAACCCGAAAACCCTAAAATCAAGATGATGAATAGTATTGCGCCAAGTAGAGACGAAGGCTCAAATAGCGCTCAGTGCAGTTGGATTCGTTGGGTGACAAAGCGAATTCAGAGGCCACGGCCACGGCCCATGAAGGAGCTGAAATCGGGGGTTGGTTGCAATGTGCGTCTGACAGGCTGTTTACGTAGTATGCGTGGGCTTCATCTGGGATGTATGGGTGTGGGTGTAGGGTGTATGGAGAGAGGAAGAGTGTCTAGACTCGAGAGTTCCTATTGAGCTGTAGAAAGCATGTCACCTGTCTTTCCATTCACTCCGACTACGGGCTATCGGTGGTGCCATTATTCATTATTCACTCCAAGTTTGCTGACTGACTATGGTCATGCTGTGTACGGAGGAATCAGACAAACCAGCCCTCCTGGGTGCTGTGATTGCCCAAGCGGACCAGGGCGTGGGGCTGGCTCTAGAAACATCTTGCCATCTCCGGGTCGAGAGAATCTACTAGAAAAACACCCAAAGGTCGAACAGTCCGCGCTCTATAGAGAGATGCGGGCCTGGAGTTGTCGTGGAGCCAGGCAATTGAACCGCCAACGCCCGATCACGAGATCTGCTGTAGCCTTCTCCAGCTCTGTGCTACGGAAGCTGTGCCTACCTTCTCCGGGGAAGGGGGGGGCAAGAGCTGAAAGATGCATCCCTTGGGAATGAGACCTTGGGTATGAGACCTTGGGTATGTATGAAACCTTCCTGGTGTTCTTTCGTCGACTTGTCCGGCCATCTTACCTGTTACTTGGCTGCCGGATTAGTAAGACTACGGTCAAGCGCACATAGAGGACCTCTCTGACCTGAACGCTCAACCTCCTCCTCCCTCGTTCTCAGCTCCCTTCTTGGCTCCCTTCCTTGATGCAACCCATCTGAGCCTCATGCAACTACTATATCAACATCAGCAAGCCTCATATCCAACGCCGGAACTCCTATCCAATCAATCACTCGAACTGGTCACTCGCGATACATGCATAGCAAGGCAATCCAGGCAATCAAGGCTATCAAGGCTATCGAGTTTATTTGGACCTTCTAGCAACACCTGCCTAATGGCACTGCCGCAGAATACATCTCTAACTCGTTCCTCATAATAATGCTGCTTTCTGCCAGATGGCACGCTTGACCAATAACCCCCTCCCCCTTCACAAGTCCCTCGCCCCAAGAAGTCGTTTCTGTGCCCAACTCAGTCAGTCGAGACCATGAGCTGCAAGTTTTGCCTTCATGGCGGCTACCCCAACCAAGAGTGTCCTCACAACAGCGTCATGTTCGGCTGCTGTGTACACCACATCTCCAGCCGCAGCCTTATTCTCCGGCGCATGGAGACGTCTCTCGAGGAAAGCAATTTGCTTCTTTTGAGCTTCGACGACTTTCTTCAAAACACCATTCTCAGTCATGACGCGATCAACAGTATTGACATCGTCCAGACTTAACAGCATACTGCCGAGGGGCGTGTCTGGGGCTCCAATATTGGTCTCCTCACTCTCCTCACTCTTCTCACTCTCCTCACTCTTTTCACTCTTCTCACTCTCCTCACTCCCATCTTCATTTCCATCACCAACAAGGTCTTCGTCCTCGCTATCTTCAGCTTCCCTAGCCTCAACCTCGCGCATAGCTGCAGTAAATTCGGTAGCGAAATACTCAAGTTGAATAACAATCTCCTTCTCGGATGCCTTCGAGCCTCGAGTCTTTCGGTAGAATGATTCAATGACCTCCCGGCCCTTCTGGCAGAAACGTGCTGCGAGAGAAGCATGTCCGGCTCCAAGGATGAGCATTGATTCCAGGATACGATGGTGCTTTAACCAGGGAGCCATCTCGCCAAGGTAATCAAAGTCATCCTTCTTAAATGGTCCTTCATCGATTTCATCAACAATATCAACATGAAGCTCACGCAAGCAGTCATGGAGAACCACCCTATTTCTTTATTAGCTTCATTCCCTACCTCAGTGTTAATGGCAACTCACAAAGCCTCTATCCAGCCATTATCAATGCAATAATTCATATGGGCTTGAACTTCTCCAGTGATTTCATCCCCAGTATCTGACCAATTCACGCCTTCGTCAACGGTTGATGGGACTGGTGGTTCATTAAAGATTTTCGATGCTTTAAAGCCGTCTTGGTCCATTTGCGCCATCGCACCTATATATGCAGAGAATTGGCGTTCAAGGGCTGCCTCGGATTCTGATGAGGTACCACTGGTCGGAACTCCATCAACTGGCCCATCTGTTGATGTGTCTGTAGTATCATGACTATTAACGCCTGAGCTGTTTGGAGAAGCAGGATTCTGACCGGTGACCTGTGTGCCGTTTGAGGACGAAGCAATACTGCTATTGGCTTGTGGACTAGTGGAAGAAGGAACGCTAATGGAGCCGTCGCCTTGTACATTAACCAAACGATCTGCATGATGAGAGTCAACTGATGGGATAGTTGAAGAGGAATCAAAGTCTTGAAGGTCCTCACGCAACTCAGTTGACGGAAGGATGTTAGCGTGTTGACGAATGGCTGCCTCCAATGCCGAATGCAGGGGAGATTGCTGACTGTCCTGCGTGCCCATTGAGCCAGTCGCTGTATCTTCACTACCTTTTTCGGCGCTGGAAGCCGAAGCACCGTCCTTGTCGTTAACATGAGCCGCCGCCGAGGAAGAAGCGATGCCATGATCAATCTCCCATTGTGCCTTTGTTCCTTCAAGAGTCCACCTAGCTTCATCTGGTACCTCAGTTCTCTTCTGGTCGACTTGAGCCATGGCGATCTTTTTGAACAACGAAATAGAAGGTGCCTCTGACTTGGCAATGCGGTACTTGCTCCTCGCAGATCGTTGTAATGGTAACGTCAATGTCGGTTGGCCATATGAATTGAAGATGACTTTATCAGGCACGGTTCGCGCATCTACCGTAGACGTTCCAATCTCGGGTTCTGCGTCTTCAGTTGAGGTACTTTGTGGTGGTAGTTCCTTTGCAGGTACGGATTGTTCGACGGCGCCAGGTGTGCAAGAAGTTGATGTTGCGTCAGGATCTTGGGAAATCATGTGGCCAACAATTTGCTGCTTCTTCGTGCTTGGACCTTGTGGTAGAATGACTGCTTTTTCGTTAGCACGGTTGTCTTTCAATTCAGCTCTTCGTTCTGCTGCGTCTCGCTCTTCTCCCTCTTCTTGAAAGTTGCGCTTCTTTTCTAGCTCTCTGTAATTCAACAATACTCTGCCCATGGCTGCGGCTCTGTCCTCCATTGCGGGTGGTTGGAATTGTAGTGATGAATGTGGTGGTAAAATGTTTGCTCACCTTCGGGTATTGATGCAGCCTCATTAGCAGCGGGCTCCAGAATGCGACTTTGAGCATCGAATTTACCGAACCGCTCCGCGGCGATAGAGAAAAACTTTTCAAGTGAATAGCTTACGGTGTCGTATACACCTGCCTCTCCCCTATCAACTCTACCAACTCTCTCCAAGACTCTTCCCCACTAAACAGATGATTAAATCAGTGTACTTGTTAATGCTGGAAGAAAGAAAGTTGGGGTAGATAGGGTCGATGTCATATAAAGCATAGAAAAATAGAGACAAATCTCCTTACCTTGACCCCAATTTCTTTCAAGACTTGCATGAAAACATCCAGCTCTAGCTGTCTCTGATGCACTTCGGCTTTTCTTCTATTGAACGCATTAAGGTTCTCTGCTGCCCTAGGTCCTTCGCGATTCAAGATTCTTAATATTCCGTTGGAAGTCAAGAGATTGTCATGCTTCTTGATAACTGGGATGTCATGTACCCATGGTTTCAAGAAATCAGAACGAAGCATCTTACGGTACTCGATCGCCTTCTCTTTCTCTCCTATGATTTGGTGGTAGCCCACATTCAAAGCTAATTGAAAAGCCCCACGAAGGGAGGTCAGAAGATGGTGTTCGAAGCTTAGCTCATACTCCAATCTCAAATATGTAGTGCTCTGCGGTTCGTTCCCGAATTTGGCTCTTACTTCTGCAATGCGGGGTCTGAGATCGTTTACAATACGAATGTGCATATTCGTGAGAGTCCTAATCATGGTGTCCACGTGCTCTTGGATCTTTCTCTTCTCTGTCGTGTTCATGTTTCCTGTCATCTGCATGTTTGCTATGGCATTTATAAGCCGAGTGATGTTTGTATCTTCCATGGTGAAAGGAACACGGTGGCCAGTTACGTAGATCCTAAAATCATCCAGTCAGTGTATGGTCTTGTCATAGACATCAGAGAATCAAAGGATGAAGTGTCAACCTCCCGCCAAAAATGAAAATAGACAACGATGGAGCAATGACAGCAGGTGGTCCTTGCTGCTCTTGTCTAGACCATGGCGTGGGCGTGAGGTAGAAGCGATGTAAAGCGTAGATGGGAAAGCGTGTGTCCAAGCAGAAAATGGACAGATCAAATCACCTCCATACGTCTACGCGCGTTGTACTGTCGTCGAGTGGCCCAACCACTAAGAAGGACGAGGACAACAAAGAGACGAACTATAAGAAAAGGATTAGAACACTTACGAGGTATTCAGTTCAAGTTGTGCTGTTCAAGAAAGTGGGAGGGTGGAAGGTCGGTTGTTGCGACAGGGAGTTGTCGAGAACAAAATTTTGTGCCCGATATTGGCGCCTTCTTCTCCTCGCTTCGATAAGGCCAACGCGCTCTCTCGAGTACAATACCCTTTATATCTTTTAGTACTTACACTCCTGCCCGTTTCTAACGTGGTGCGTTATGATAGAATCGTTGTATATTCGGTGCCCCCCGTTTTCCATTACCCCTTTTCTACCGAATTTCCATTACGCGAGTTCCTCCTGCATCCTGAGGGAACTTTGGGGTTATGAGTGAGGCCGGGGGTTGGAGACTTGATTATGGTAACTCTTATTACTATCTACGAGATTCGAGCGTGATTAATCATTGGCATATGAGTCCTTGATATGGATATATCTTCTCCGGAACAGAGAGATGCTCTTCCATCGCCGGTATCTTTAATATGCAGACTTTGCGTAGTTGCGTCGATCACTCGACTACGAGAATGGCGGTTTGATCTTGTGCATTCATGGCATACTATCCTTTCGTGTAATCCATGCACCCTTTCGAACATCGATAGGAGCCCCTTTTTTTATTGCCATAAACTCGCTTCGTCACCGCCTTTTATGACCTCGATGCTGCGAATTTAAATCCAAGCACTTATGTTATTCTTCGGAACTACAGAAGGGGGTATCTGGAAATTTGCTAGAAAATTTTGTTCCCAACTGCATGATATCATATAGTTAACCATTTTAAACGGTGTTCATCTCTATTAAATACCTACTATATTCTCATGATACTGAGCTTATGATCCTCCCTTTCTCTTTCGTTCGATGTTAATTTATTATTGTTCAAGTAGCAGCGAATGTCTACATTATTTAAGACAGATATCCTTTTTTTTTTTTTCTCTATCGCATTTGTGGTTGGTAGGATAATGACTTGATTGCTTCTTTCTAGTATATTGCTGGCATTGAAATAAAATTAGATTTATGGTTGTAATTGCTTGCTTTGCTATATTGATGATAATTTCTTACTGTTTTTTATGGAATGGTTAGAATTGTCGTAATAAAATAGCTTTAATATCTATGGTTATTATTTTGCATAGGATTTGTATATTTTACATTATTTTGATCCTAGACTAGTTTTTCCTATATGTTACTGTAAAGCATCTGAAATCTAAATCCACTTAAGATATATCTTACCTTGAAATCAAATATGTCTTCCTTTCTCTCTTCAAAGATCCATCCACTTCATTTATCCTCTGATCTTTAGAAACTCTCAACATGAATAGATCCACTATACTCCTTCAACCCGCTCACTCCCAGGTATCCATATTCCAACCCTTCTTCCCTCTCATTCTAGGGTAGTGTCTTTAGCTCTCTATCCAGGCTTCTGCGCAGGTTTTGAAGACTATTATTTGAATACTATGTCTCCTTCCAAGTTTTCAGGATTGGGTTCTAAACTGGCCTAGGGATCTATCCACATGAATGGTGCTCATCATATTGCTCACCATTCTCGGTCTTCATACACCGTAGAGGCCATAATAAATGTTAATGAGCATAGGCCAGTATTTAACTGCAAAAAATAAAATACTGCCATATATAAGCAGGTGATTGGTGCAGCCACCCTTGAAGATACAGCTACAATCACCTTCTATTTAACATTTATTAAGGCCTGTGGGTAGTAATCAACTCTCGCACTAATCACGCGCCCTCGTCTTCCACGTATAAATCTTTTTCCTACTTGCGTGGCACCAGCTCCTACTGATTTGCTTCCGTCGAACCTAGGCTGACGAGTTGTCAAAGTGTCATACTTTACATGCATACTATTCCTCACAGTGAGGCTAAGGTAACTAACTCTCAATCCTAGGTACGCATTCTGATCTTGAAGAGAGGTGAGCAGGAGACGGTCTGTACGTGGAAGGCGTTTCATAGCTATGAGAAGGTGGAGACTACTATGAAGCGAAGAGAGGCGATGTACGGAATCATTACCCTATGGCTTTTTATATTACTTGGAGAGATACAACAGAGCTTGATATTCCAATTACGCGCCAAGCCTTTCTTACGGCTGGAATCTATGGCCGTCAATGATCAATATTCCAACTGTGCGTCCTACTGGCAATTGAGAGTTGTTTGTCGGGTTGATAACTAGAGCGAATAGGATGAGTGTGGGGGATATTGTTTTGTTGAGCAATCGATTGATTGGGGCGATGAATGAGAGATGAGAGATGAGAGAGTAGTTTACATAAATTGGTGTAGACTGAGATAGAGGCACAAAATTCCGGAAAAAGAAATAGCTCTTTCAACAGCAAAAGAAGGGAGAGGCGTGATATGGTTTGATCGTAACTGTGGCGTAGGAAAAAAAAAAGAAGAGAGAAGAAAGGAGGAAACAAAAAACTCAAGAAGCTGCTAATGGGGGAATAATCCTTGTACTTTCATGGTTGGATTTATACAGGAACCCACAATGGCATCATAACACTTCAATGCTATTCTTTTCCATTCCAATTCCCAATCACAAATAAGAAAACACCAAAGCTCCACCCAATGCCCAAATACCAACCCCCCAAATCACAACAATTCAAAATCATCCCTCTTCCCCCCGAAATTCTGCACTGCCCTCTTAATCTTACTCCCCTCACTCCACGTCACGAAATCCTCCATACCCCTCGTCACCAAGAACGCAGTATCAGTGACCGTCTCCGTGCCCACCCTCACATGACCCATCTCTATAAACTTAGTGGCGGCCTGCACGGTCTCCGCCATTCTCAGCCTTGTCATTACGACGGGTAGCCGACGGCGGCAGAAGGCGGAAACCGTGATGGATTTTTCGACCGAGGATAAGAGGGTGGTGGATGCGGTCTGGGGGAGCAGACCGAGCGTGTGGAGCTTCGAGAGCAGGATGTCGGTGTGTTTGACTCGGAAGGGGGAGGTGGGTGGTAGCAGGGAGAGACGGTGGGCGAGTTGTTTGACATTCTTTATATAATATAGATAAACCATTAGCTTGGATTTTCTCCCTTATATTCTTCATTTAAAACCTGAAGGGAGAAAAAAAGGACATACACCGCACAGCCTATTATATTTCTGATAATCCTCCGGTTTCTGGATCATATACCTCCTTATAACCGCGGCGTCGCGGTGGTTGTTCTCCGATGCGTAGGTGGTGAAATCAACTTTCCGCAGGAGTTTCTGCTCGTGATATTTGAGCTTACGACCCATTGTTGTTATCCTATCACTGTCGCTTTTAGATTTCCCGTTCTCGAGAGCGTTCGATTTGGATTTGGATTTGGAAGTGGGGGTTGAGAATTGTAGGAAAATTATTTGAGCATCTCGGCAAAAGGTTTCTCCTTCCGCGCTGCGCTAAGAAATTTGGTGTAGAAACGACATCCAATTGATTATTTGGAGCGGAAGAAAGAAGGGAGGAGCAAAATGGCGCCACGAATACAATGGCTGTACTATACAGGGAGGATTGTGGCCAAGAAACCGAGTCTGAGGGTTTACTTCTCTATCAAGGGAAGGAATGGCACTGGTGAGTTTGGATTCTAATCTCTCCGTGTCATGCATATATGAAGAGCTCCCAGCTGATACAATACGTAGACGACAGACCTACCTCCACATCCTCACTCATATCCTCTCTCATCCCCCCCCAAACCTCAAGAAGCCCTATCCCCAAATCCAACCCCAACCCCCTTCGCTCAGCATCGCCCATCAAGTTCCCTCTTCCACGCACACACGCACCCACCTCCGCGGGCACAGCTGGAATCAACCGCCTAATCTCGATGGCTAACACACGTCAGCAGCCAGATGGTGGAGCCTCTCGCAGTACAACGGAAGAAGCAGCACGCAATAATTTAGAAAAGGGGTTGAGCCGGCAGATTTCGCGGAGGTGGAGGCCAGGCGATGTGTATGCGCCGCATGATTTGAGTGCAGTGGAGATGGCGAAGTGGAAGAAGAGGGAGTATCCGAAGTGGGATGTTTTCGATGCCTTGGATTTGGATCCTATGGTCGAGTATAAGGTATTTGCTCCCTTTTATTGCTCCCTTTTATTTTCTTGGAAGAGGCTAATGACGAATAAAGAATTTCTCTATTATGTCTGAGTATATGACGCCGATGGGTCGTATTAAGGATAGGCGTGAGACGGGATTAAGACCTGTGAATCAGAGGCGGATTGCTAGGGCTATAAGACGTAGTATTGGTATGGGGATGATGCCAAGTGTGCATCGACATCCGGAGATCTTGATGAAGATGGCGCAGAGGTATATGAACAATTCACCGACGAAGGGATTGGGTCCTTGAGTGGGCGAGGAGAATGGGATAAGGGAGAGAGAAAGGAAATTGAAGAGGCTTGGGGTGTGTATTATAGGCATATTGATGCTGATGTAGAAGAAAGATATCTAGATTCTATTAAAGTTGTGAGATTAGACGCCCAAAATATTGATATTAATGCAATCCGATTGGTTTTCATCTATACAAGGGTATCCTCACTTTCTATCCAGATATCTACAAATTTATATACATTATATGTCAAGCTCTAATATCCCTTACGAGATTCAGAACCATATGGCCCTCTTCATGCTGCGTTTTCCCTAACTGTTCTACCTCCTTCCATGCTTCAGGATATAACTCTTTCGACCAATTTTCAACCAGGTCCTTTCTATCTTGGCTTGGGATTGCGTTGTAGAATGTGGCCAGGCTGTTTTTGTCAGTTCTAATTCTAGTAGAATTGATTCGTAGAAGGGAATATAAGGGATATAACCCACGTCAACATATCCGGCTCAAATCCAACATCCGTCTCCATTCCCTTCACCAAACGCTTCGCCTCGTTCAACAATCCCTGTCCCGCAATCGCCCCAACATAAGCCGCAAAAACCTCCCTAGTAACCTCAATTTCCATTCTTCTCATCCTGGTCCAAATTTCTCTGGCCGTTCTATCCCCAAATGGTTTATCTTGGCAAACTCTGAACACAATTTCCAAGCTTTGATAACTAGGTCCTTCTCTCGAGTTTGTGATATCGTACCAGAAACCCAGAGCTCGATCGGCATCTTCACAGGCTGTATAGGCGAGCATGAGAGAATTGTAGAGTTTAGTATTGGGATCGATGTTCGAATCCATTTTGAACATATTATGGACCATATCTAGACATTCTCGATCACCGCAGCGGGCTATGCCTTCAAAACAGGAGACGTAAGTTGCGAGGATGGGGCGTTTGTCTTGCCGATCGTCTTGCCGCATGTGGCCAAATACATGGCATGCCATGTCTGCTCGATTTCTTGAGAACATTGCATTCATGATTCGGGTTCGGATCTCAATCGGCGTTTCGAGAAAGATCCGCCGAAGCAGGTTGTAAGCGGTCCATACTTCAGCTACACTGTTATTTGCATCCAAGATATAACTAACAAATGTATCGCGAATACGGGCTCGTTCTGCGAGCGTGTAGTGATAGCTATTGGTCTGGAGAATGTCATTAACATTGGCAATATCGTTTCGTTTCAAATACATCATGCTGAGTGCAGAGACAGTATCTGCCTCGAGACGAACATCTCGTTCCTCGATATCAGCCATGATGGCACTAATTCGATCATAGTTGAGGACTTTGGAAGAGCAAAGGGCTCGAATGTACCGATTGATGACAGGGAGATCATCAATGTCCATGATTTCTTCGCCTTGCAAAGCAGTGTATGCCACTTGCACACCAGCTAAATCTCCTGCTGCAATTCGATAGTCCATTTGTAGAATAAACGTTCGGGCATTCGGTCGAATGCCAGATTTGAGTCCAAGAGCTATATATCGTTCTGCAGAGTAGGGGTCATTTTGACTTGCTGCAAGTTCAACAAGACCGTTGATCGTCTCCGAATCTGGCCTTATAGATTCATCCTCTCGATTTCGACGTACCATTATTTCCATCATACGTTCAACATCGTCAACACTTTTCCCCTTTATCAGAGCTGCCCATTGCAGGATGATATCCCACATCCTTTTATCCAGGTTCAATTGCAAAGCATGTTGGAAGACAGTGTTGCACCACTCATACTCATTATTTCTAAGAGACAATCGCAGAATTTCTGATAGTGTTTGATGGGTGACCCGTACGATTTCCGTTGGTTGTTTATCATACCACTTTTTCATGCCTCCCAAATCATCACGAGCAGCGTAAAATAGCATCATCGTCTGGCGGGTAAGAGTGGCGTACGGTATACCAGCCGCGGACATCATTTCAAGCGTCTTAAGGAGCTCAATCTCATTGTTCTCTTTGGCGAAACCCGAAAGTGCGAGGTTCCAGCATGTTCTAGCCGCACGACTAATTTTAAGAAAATTTGAGTCCGTCGCCGTCGCCGACTCTGAGAGCTCCGAGGCATGATTCCTGGCATCAGAGGCGTCACCGGTCAGACTCAGGATTCGTACGAACCTTGTCAAGTAAGTGCTTTGGCTTGGCTCTGGCGCTCTCTTAAGAAGTTCGGCGTACAAGAGTCTCGCGAACTCGTTATGTGTACTTGTCGCATCATTTTTCGGAAGATTCCCTAATACCGACATAGTTTTCGTCAAGATTTCGTCCTGATGTCTCGATCCTTCCTCATCACTATTCCATTTCTGTAAATGTTTAAATGTCCGCAACATATGTTGGGCTTGGATATTATTAACAGCCTCACTTTTGTTGATTTTATAGCTTATAAATGTTTTGAAGGCTTTCGCAAGTTCGCTCGCCGGCGCGAGGCCTAACCCCCATCCTTTCTGCCTGGGTCAAATCGAGCATCAGTTTCAATCCCGGGTCGATTTCAGGATCTTTTGGTTGTCTTGCTGCTTTCCTCGAGAATCCAAACAGAGTCCTCCTCTGCATCCTGTGCACATTCCGTGGAGTTCGCCATGTTGACAAAGAACTATTTCGTTGTTTACTTATAGCTGATTGAGTTGGGCATCTAAAAACAAGAGCTTCGTTCGAAAGGAGACGTTGGAAAACACGACTAGTCAATTGAGACCGCATTGCTGAAATATAATCCCTATATATAACATCTACTTCAGGAGTCATTAGCTGAAGTATTTAGAGCTAGGTGTGAAGTGTACAAGACATACAAAATTATGTCAAGGGTCGAGTAATTTTAGGAATGGTTTTTGAGGTGCAGAGCAGCTTCGGATTATTGTAGAGCTATCCGCAATTGCTAACTGAAAGCGGATAGTGGCATTTTGGGATCACGTGACACCGCTGATTTGATAGGCAGAACTGTATAGAGAATTCACTTCTAGGATACTTATCGAGATATGCATGTATAGTGCAATCCAAGACGCTCCACCCAGTGCTATTGTCCCTAAAAAACGCCGAATTCCAATTGCCACATCCCTCATATATATATATATCTAGTATCATGCGGTTTCATGCAGTTTAAAGTAACTCTCCCTCTCCTTCATCTTCTATTCCACCTTCACTATCCCACTCGAGATCATTGGCAGCAGCTTCAGCTTGTCTTTGTACTTCTGCCAATCCGCTGAGCTCAGTGACATAATCTTTCTCGGTCAAAGCACGCTTGATAAATTCCCAACCATCACGTCTATAAGCTTCAACAACCTTGGATGAACAAGCTGAGCAACAGTCATAAGATTGACCACTAATCACCATGTTCTTGAATGTTGAGAGGAAGCCGCGGATCTGATGAGGTATTACACCAAGAGGGTGATTTGGTGGATCACGCTCGTACTCCTGGCCGGCTGTTGCCTTTGGCGCTAGGGCTTGAGCACCAAGTGGGTGTTGAAGGATTGAAACGAGAAGTTCAACAAGAAGAGCCGAAGCCATTGGTGCTACTCCTGGGCGGGTCACAGTACATTGTTGGTCCAAAGTTTGATCCTTGACGGACTACGAAGAGTTAGCGAGAATCGGAAATTAGAAAGAAACTCATACATCTGCAGGTGCCACAACATCATTGCAGAAGTAACAACCTAAGGTCGCTTGCCCTCCCTCTGAAGGATTCACACCATGTCTCATAACAACATATGTATCAAAGCCCAGAGCTGCATTCATAACAATCTTTCCGGCTGCCTTGCCCATCAATGTAGGCAGCCAACGGCTTTCGCGTGTGTCCATAAGTAGGAAGATAGCATCATGTTCATTAATCAATTTTTGGAGCATCTCAAAATCCAGTCTCGTGTTAGCTTCATCTGTGATAGGATGGCCAAGCATAGGAACCGACATAACGTGTCCCGAACTATCAACTCCTGGATAGACTTCTTGAAGAGCTTCAGCTGCTCTAAAAGCTTTCTTTGCACCACCATCAAGGCAGTCTTTAAAGTCGAACAACGGCTGTCGGACCGGATTTGAGAAAGAAACAGTAGCGTTATCAATAAAAGTAATTTTTCGAACTCCCCATGCCATGAGTCCTCGAGAGACGAAAGTTCCAAGGGTACCGGCTCCAAGAAGAAGGCACTTCGTGTTCTTGATTTTCTCGAGATCCAAATCGGGGGCAATTCGCCATTTCATAAGCTTCAAATTCAAGTCAACTGATTGGTCAGCCAATAACTGCGGATCCATATATTGAGCAAGATTAGTAACTTTTGCACTGAGCTTTCCAATACTATTTCGCTCCCAGCCAGTAACCTTTGGCATGTCCTTTGTCTCTGTTGGAGAAATTGATTCTCCATGTTCAGTAGATTTGTCTGTTTGCAATGTGATAATCAAACTCTGGGGATCATGGCGTCGAGCATGATTATCACGATAACACAGAACTTGCACCTTGGTAAGTTTGAAGCGCCGGCGGATCAATACCAACAAGTTTCGAAGCATCCAGCCCGGATGATCAGGATAAGTTGAAGGATCAACAAAAGAAACAAATCGGTTTGCGGGATCAACACCATCGAAGAATCCACTTTCAAATTGTCGTAAAGAGCCAACGACCCACTTGAATTTCGAATCATCGCTTGGCGTTCCTGGGCTTTGGGGCCGATCAGAATGAGAAGATCGATGGACTCGCTTGACTAAGAAGAAGCCATGCTCTCTATTGTCGGTTGAATACCGCCAAGTTCCAACTACTTCAGCCAAAGCTGTAGTCTCCAGACCAGTAAGTTTTGCGGGACCCAAATCAGCAACTTGCTTCCAGGCTGGCTCGGAATGGAGAGCTGGAAATGCGAACCAATACGTAAATGTGTATTTTTTTAAGTTGGCAAACGATAGGATGGTAAATGAAGAGAGGAGAGATGGAATTGAATATATCGTGCCATCGTTAATAGCATCCCAGATCTATAGTAATCAGCACTGGACGAGCTGCTGAATTGAAACACGTACTTGCTTGGCAGCTGTCTGAAGCATAGCAGTCTTATCCATATTCCTGAAATCCTCGATAGTATTAACGTTCTTGATCTTACCTTCAGCACGAATATGACCGAGAGGAACTCTGAACGCATATCAATATAAGATCAGCTGACTCGAAGAAGTACCTACTCATCACTTGTGAGCGCGTTTCCAAGGACTCTCATACGGCAACTTTCATCAGGAGAAGAAGCAGCTCGAGGTTCATAAAGACCGAGAACAGTTCGTGCCGAATCATCCAATTTGTCATGGTCGATTTTTGACTGAGACAAGGCTGTATAAAAGGGAAGTTCGATCTCTGAACCGAAAGGGGCAAATTTTAGAGACATCTTTCGGAGCGACTGGACATATACGACCTTCCCTGAAGATTACTTCTGAAAGGCAGTTCTTTCTTGGTGAGACGGATGGCTGTGGGGCGCTGCAAATCTGACCCTTCGCTCTCGGAGTTGGAGTTGGAGTTGGAGTTCTTGATGGTAAGCTCGGATATGAACTCAGTGGGGATTTGGCGGATGTAGGACAAGCAAGTAGACAAGATTGCAGAGATAGGGTTTAGGCAACATCAGTCATGCTCTAGGCATCAGATGAGCGATTGTAGAAAGTGAGATATGATTCAGATGGAGGAGAGAGCTCACGTGGTCTCGGTAGAACGGACCTGTTCAATGTGTATATTATTAGTAAGCAGGTGTTGGTCCTCATATGTTGCATGGATCCCAGAGGAAACATAAAACCCAAACCAATTATAATACCAGGGCGTTTACCCTAACCTTAACCATCTAACCACTAAAATCCAAACCAGCATGATTTCCAATTTGAGGTACCTATAGGTATCCCTTAGGTGTATGTACCCAAGGTAAAAACAAAACAACAATGCACTTGGCTAAACTCCGGCTTTTCTTGCATCTTCATACCCGACTCCTCCAAGATGTGCTACTCTCCGCCATTTCACTCCCTCAAGGTCAAGTTGTTCTTGTTTCTTATTGAAGTATTTCACCGTGAAGATGTTAATTGGCTTATGTGGGGGTAATCCTACATCTTGAATACGGTTCACGGATCGGTGCTAATGCCATTCAGGAATATGCGCTGGGAAGCGTACAGTGGCCGAATACCTTGTTGACCATCACGGATTTACACACCTCTATCTGACACCAGAACACGTCAACTTAGATTCATCAAATAGCACTAATGGAACTGCCCTCATTAACGAAGATAATGGTGTCAAAACAACGCGTTCAATCTCTCAAACAAACGGTCTCAGCCATAGACCAAAGTCTGCCCAGTACACTTTTAGCAACACAGAGGACCTCCTGGATTTTGTCACAAAGCGATGGCGAGACCGATGGGTTACCACAGACATCTATACCGAGTCAATACTAGACAAACTCCTCCGCCGACCATTTTTCATACTTGTCAGTGTTGACGCACCAGTCAGCATACGATGGAAGCGTTTTCAATCCCGCTCCTCATCCGACCAAAACCTCAGTCTCGAAGGCTTCCTCTTCCATTCAGACAACCACCTCTATAATCCCGACTCCGGTCTTTTGCCATTAATATCTCGAGCTACAATCCGACTCCTCAACACCTCCTCTGATCTCGCACATTTATATGCCACATTAGGAAAACTAGATCTCACCAATGAAGATCGTTTACGTCCGAGCTGGGATCAATACTTCATGCGTCTAGCTTCTCTAGCCGCACAAAGAAGTAATTGTATGAAACGACGAGTGGGATGCGTGCTAGTCCGAGAGAAAAGAGTCATCAGCACAGGATATAATGGCACGCCCAGGGGTCTTAAGAATTGCGGTGAAGGTGGTTGTCCACGCTGCAATGAAGGCCAAGGTTCTGGAGTAGGACTAGGGACCTGTCTCTGCATTCATGCAGAGGAAAATGCACTGCTGGAAGCAGGCCGGGAGCGTATAAGAGAAGGTGCTATACTTTATTGTGATACTTGTCCATGTTTGACTTGCAGTATCAAAATCGCACAGGTGGGTATCAGCGAGGTGGTGTATAGTCAGGGATATAGTATGGATAGGGAAACAGCCGCAGTGTTTAAGGAAGCTGGTGTTCATCTGAGACAGTTTATCCCGGTGGGTTATCTTCTGCTTTTGAAGGGCGTTCGCTGATTTGATATAGCCGGCTAATGGGATGATCCATCTAGAGAAACAAACTTTGTATTAATGTTCATAGAGATATAAGATACCCGATCCTCAGTTTTACCGCTTCTAGCTGTGCATACTACATGACTTCTTATGTTGTTTTACTTGGGGACCTTGGAAATCGCCAGCACTCGCCTTTCTGAGATAGCCTAATCCAGTGATCCCCAATCTCTGCTTTATTCTCTAGCCTCTGCAGGATTCCTGCTTTACTCGCTCGCTCCCCCTACTTCACACGTCCTCTCCCCCATCCCTTTACTAATCATCCAAATGCCCCCAAGTTGCATATAGATCAAGTTATAGTGTGATGGTTCGTGTTGTAATGGCAACTGGACGTTTGAAAAGTGGTGGTGATACTGGACGCAACAGATAAGACCCTTCAAATGAGATTCCTGACAAAAAGAATCTCATCTTATAATCTATCCTGACATGAACATCAACAAACTACACAACCCTCGTCCTTCAAACCCTAAAACACTCAATCTTCGCCACGAATCTCTTCCCAACATGTCTGCCACCGCAAAATCAAGAACCAAGCATCCTCGAAGGTAGGAGATATTAATCTCACATTATCCCAGCAGAAAACGGAATCGAGAATAATCTATCCCTGTTTCTTTGCCGAGATCGTGGCAAGTGCGCAGTGTATGCGGTACATTTCCGGCTTGGAAATACGAAATCGGAGATCTATTTGAGTCTTCGATTTGGTCTTTCACTATTGCGACACGTTCGAGTCATGGATAATTGAGAGTAAGTCCACTACATCGAGCGAACTGGGAATCATTTTGAAAGATGACTGGAGATACTAAGGTTGCGTAGATCCGTTGTTAAATGAAGACTCGCTATCAGTGCGAGTTGGATTTAAATTGGGAGATGGTATGGAACGTTGCTTTGATGTCTTCGTTCGCTAAAGTGACAGTTTTACAATGAAATAACGCTGTTGCCATGACTCAGTGACGAAGTATAAGACATGTGGCAATACCAAACAAATAATACACGAACTAGTCATCCATTCCCAGTTCCTCATCGCCCCCTCTCTTTAATTTTGTCCCAACACTTCAGAAAAAAGTGAAAATCACCCCTGCCCCAGTAAAGGTAAGGGTTAACAGAGAAAGCTTCGGACTAATGTATCAAGAGGTTATTTATTTTCAATTCAGTCCATTCACAGTCATTCTTGGGGTTCTCGTCCATATTATAATAAAGCTGATAGCGTCCTTCATAGCCCGATATCTTCACAGGACAAACTGAGAATCCGAAGGGAGACGAGAGTGCAACAAATGGCCCTTCCTCACCCTGACGCACGAGCTTAAGACCATCCAGCTTGTTGAAAGGCGGCTGCCACATCCACGGATATCTCTTATCGAAGCAAAGTTGTGTATAATACAAGGCACCATCATCATCGCGGTAGATGAGCTGGTCTACTCTATCTATCCAGAGTGTGGATTCAAGGGTTGAAAAGCCATAGCCCCGTTCAAGAGTACCACGACCATAATCTACAGCACTAACCTTATCGAGCACAGGATCCCGACGAGGTGACTTGTCTAGAAGTAGTATTCCGTCCTCGGCGTGCATAAATAACGTTCTGGATACTACAAGACCCAAGTCTTCCCAGTCTTGTTGTGTTGAGGCATAGGTGCCGGGAAGGAAGAAGATAGCCCCCACAACGGTAACCAATAGAATGCGTGTGAGTAATATCAGGGTGCGTCCCCATAGGCACTGCCTAGGATGTCGTCTATGACGATCCATTCATAAAGGTATATCGTGGCTGGAATGGTGAGAAGCGGTGGTAATGGAGCGAATGTAGATAGAGATTTTGCTGAGCAATGACTGGATACTGTAAGGAAAGAACGCAGTGTGTATGAATATCGTCCGTCTGAAAGGCTGGGTTGATGTTGGTGCTAATATTGAGAGAAGATGGATTTTTGGAAGAAGTGAGCGGCTTTATTTCTTTTTACATTGTAGAGAAAGAAGCTATGAACAAAACTGTTTGCCCCAGAGTTCGGAGAAAAGAACGACTTCTCTTCTCTCCTTCCATAGGTAGCTCTTGCCATGATTTGAGGAAGCTCGTCTAAACAACCAAAAGCAACAGAGATGGGAACTTAAAACTTTACGGGAGAAAACGTTGAATTATCATTGAAAGGTTCGAGTACGTCAAAAACAAACAATCTTAGAGCATCCACACTAATGAATAACAGAAGTTAATTGCTATTAAACACTAAAGAGCTGGTGGATGGTGAGATGTGGGGGAAGAAGAAAAGGGGGTTCTAAGCGGTCAAACTCGGCAATATTTTTTCTTAGCGCGGGGTATTCTTCTCTCAATGAGTCACCATTAACATCACAACAGCTCTTACAGTCCACCTTACACTGTTTGACAGCCAATTGCATTGCAAAAGATGCCCACAGTCCATCTTTTGGACTATGTCGCAGGAAATGTACGCAGTTTAGTGAATGCAATTGAGAAAGTGGGGTACACAGTCGAGTGGATTAAAACACCAGAAGATGTTGCGAAAGCAGAAGTACGCACCGGCCCAATTCAAATGAATATGAAGCTAACAGGTCTTGTAGAAATTGATTCTTCCTGGTGTAGGTCATTTCGGTCATTGCATGACCCAACTCTCCTCCTCAGGTTATCTCCCCGCTATACGAAAATATGTCGAATCTGGCAAACCCTTTATGGGTATATGTGTCGGTCTACAAGCACTCTTTGAAGGGTCGGCAGAAAATCCAGCTGTTTCTGGACTTGGATTCATCAAGGGACACCTTGATCGATTTGAAGACAACTCGAAATCAGTGCCACATATTGGGTGGAATAGTTCAAACACTTCTGATAAACAAGTTTATGGGTTGAGACCGGCGTCGAAATACTACTATATTCATTCATATAAAGTGCCATATCGGGAAGGAGAGTTGGAAAGCCAGGGTTGGACGGTGGCTACGGCGAGATATGGAGAGGAGGAATTTGTAGGTGCGGTTGCGAGAGGGAATATCTTGGCAACACAATTTCATCCTGAGAAGAGTGGAGTGGCTGGGCTTAGAGTTATCAAAGCATTCTTGGACGGTTCAATTAGTGGTGCAAAAGATGCATCAATACAAGAAGCACAGGAAGGCCTCACACGAAGAGTTATTGCATGCTTGGACGTACGGACGAATGATCAAGGAGATCTTGTGGTTACAAAAGGGGATCAGTACGATGTTCGAGAAAAGGGTAAAGGTGGTAATGTCCGGAATTTAGGGAAGCCAGTTGAAATGGCAAGGAAATACTATGAACAAGGCGCCGACGAAATAACATTCCTCAACATCACGAGCTTTCGAGATTGTCCACTTGCGGATCTACCCATGCTCGAAATTCTACGACGGACATCAGAAACTGTTTTTGTCCCCTTGACAATTGGTGGAGGGATTCGAGATACAATCGACACTGATGGGACGAAAGTCTCTGCCCTAGAAATCGCAACCATGTATTTCAAAAGTGGAGCCGACAAAGTTTCTATAGGGTCAGATGCTGTCATAGCAGCTGAAGAATACTACCGTTCTGAAAAGAAATTATTTGGAAACACCGCCATCGAGAAAATATCCAGCGCCTATGGGAATCAAGCCGTAGTTGTGAGCGTCGACCCAAAACGAATATACATCTCCAAACCAGCCGAAACAAAACACAAAACTTTGTTCACCAAATACCCCGGCCCACTGGGTGAAACAGCATGTTGGTACGCATGCACCATTAAAGGCGGAAGAGAAACCCGAGATATGGACGTCGTAGAACTTGTTCAAGCCGTCGAAGCCATGGGGGCTGGAGAAATCCTTCTCAACTGCATCGACAAAGACGGCACCAACAGCGGTTTTGACCTCGAACTTATCGATCAAGTGAAATCCTCCATCTCCATTCCGGTTATTGCTTCAAGTGGAGCTGGAAATCCAGGTCATTTCGAAGAAGTTTTCCAGAAGACAAGCACAGATGCTGCGTTAGGGGCAGGGATGTTTCATAGAGGGGAATATACGGTTAAAGATGTTAAGGACTTTCTTGCAAAAGAGGGGTTGCTGGTTAGGGAGTTTGAAGAGGAGATTTAGTTTGTTAAAGAAAAAAAAAAGTTCCAATCAAAATACTTTTTTTTTCAGAGTAGGTGTTTACTGGACTTAATCTCCCTTTCTTGAATAATGGTCCAATGCTGTCTCAGACTTGAGCGCAATTAAAGAAAGCTCTGTGTTAGGTCCAATACATTATGAAACGAATAGATTTATATTTCATTCTAATTTCATCTTACCTATTCCCATGCCTGCCCATCAAAACATCTCCCAACCCATATTTATTATCATTTCATATTCTGATAAAAGTTAAAAGACACGATATAGATTTATTATCAAACAAGAGCATCGCAACACATAAATTGAACCGATACTAATCCAAACAAATCTTTTGTAATTAAACCTCTAATCACCAACGTAACTAGTTAGAGAGCGACAAAAATACAACAACAGAGCAAATGATCCTAACTTCCATTCCAAACATTCTCCCTCCCCCTCTCCCCCCCCTTTTTTTTTAGAATTTACTCTCCTGATAAAAATGCGTCTTTCGCTTTAAAAATGGATGACAGACATTAATCAGACCCCGTAAAGTTGCGAATATCACATTATAATGTAAGATAGCCATAGTTCCTATAATAAAAAAGAGTCGATTTCCTTCGGGTAAGCTTGCACCTCTATCCCACAGACAACTGGAAAGAGTCTGTAAGGCTAGAACATAGGAATAAGAGGCTTGGCAACATAGACTTCCTCTAGGAATTGAATGTCCTCCTGTGCTAGGCCTCCTGCCTTGACCAGAGCAACAGCCTCAACGGCCTGATTGACCCTGCCAATGCTCGACAAGCCAACGATCGGTGCTAAGCCTTTCTTAATGCACCAAGCGAGTGCAATGGTCGCCATGCTTACATCCTTCTTCCGAGACAGCTGTTCCACTCGTCCGATAATTTCAATGTCCGCTTTCGTAGTTTTCCCTATCATGAGCTCGGTGTACGAATCGGTTTTCTGGCGCAGAGTTACATCAGAATTATATGGGCGGGCAACCAGCCCTCGCGCAAGCGGAGAGTAGGGAATGAGACCTAGCCAGATCTCGGAGTTAGTCTTATTCTTGCAGGGTATTTCGAGTTCACAATATCCTCGGAATGAAGTCCTTTCAAGATTTTTTGAAATGGGAAAAAATGCTTTGGGGAATTCAGGACCTACCGACGCCGGTATCTCGACAGTAAGGAACCATTTCTCGCTCGCCTTCTCGATAAAGCAAACAATGATAATCTTGCATGCTGATGAATTGATGCCAGCCATTCTGCTTAGCAATATTTTGAAGGGATTGGAATTCCCACGCGGCCATCTAGGGGAGATCAGTATAGAAATGCTGGAGTGACTTCAAGGTGGCTACTCACTGAGCTTGCTCCTATGTATCGCACTTTACCGCTCGCAACAACATCATTCAATGCTCTCATGATTTCTTCCCGTGGGGTTTCACGATCGAGTCTATGGATCTGGAGAACGTCAAGATAAGTGCCGAGTCTGGCGACACTGGCATCCACAGCATCGAAGATGTGTTTTCTGGAAAGACCGACACGGTTGGCCATTACACCATCGTTTACCGTCATCTTCGTGATCAACTCCATTTCATTCAGACTTTCGGCTTCATCTGGAAGACCCGCGCAACATTTTGATAAGATAACAACCCGCTCGCGAGGGATTTTGTATTTTTTCAAAGCCTGGCCGATGATTCGTTCTGAGTCTCCCATGGAATAGACATCGGCCTGAATTCCCTGCTTAGAATTTTAAGAATTCGTGGGGAATTGGAAACGTACTGTGTCCCATGTATTGATCCCCATGTCGAATGCGTGCTTGAGGATCGGCAGAGCCTGCTCTTCTGGGAGTGACCATGGCGTTTCTGTTGGTTTTCCAAAAGACATTGCTCCTAGGATGACTTTTGAGACCTTCAGGCCAGCTTTTCCTAGTCTAGAAAGTAAATGTCAGGCTCAGAAATTATGACGGTAGAAATCATTCAGCTCAAGGTATGAAAGAAAGAAAGAAAGACAGGAGCTTGTAAGGAGAGTGGACACATACTGGACGTATTCCATTTTGATAGTTTTTCTTGTTGAGAAGTGGTGGTAGTAGTTGTACTTGACTTCTTCCAACAACTGACTTCTCTCAATATGTGGGTTCACTCGAACTATAAGAACTCCGAGAAACGTGTAGCTGGCTTAGTCGCAATCAGTTGGATGAGTCCAAGCTTTTACAATAGCCCTGGTTGCAGCTTCATAAGCGTGCATGAGAAGATACTGTATGATACTGATGTGCCACTGAAATTATTTCGCTGACAGAAGCATTTGAATCATGCCCTTGGTACTCAGTACCCTCCTTTCGTGAGCGTAACAAGGTGCTCAACTAAGCATGCAGATGTGAGGCGAATATTTTGCTAAGCATACACCAATACAGTAATTTACAACCAGTTATTGGCCTTCTCTATAGATCGGTGTGTATATTCAGTCTACGTATAATCTGGGTCATTCCCGAGGTGAAAGATCGCAGCGCGCTGCGATCCGCAGAAGCCCGAAGGTCTATCATTACCATGGATAGCATGATTGATCACCCCTCAATTCGCACCACCATTGAGTTTGCTTGTATATCTCTCCTTCCGCACCACCAATCAGTATCCACCACTTTTTGAGAAACCAAGGCTGTGCTTCCCAGCTACGGACATCCCAAGGGGCCCCTGAACCAGTCGCTTCATTGGTTCCATTATGGGTTGATCCCCAGCAAATGAGGCCATCGTTCTCGAGATCTCTACACAATTCATCTTCGTCGATTATTGGTGACTCCGTACAGGCCAATTTTATAACTCTTTCCCGGAAAGTGGGAAATGGGAGGACGTCAATGTACGGATGATGAGTGTAGATGAGTTGCGAGGCACAGGGCCGCAAATGTGTTTTCAGATGGAGGAAATCTCTTGAGCATGACATCTGGGCTATTTCCTCTGATACCGATTCGCGAAAGAAAGGCGATTCCTGATCATCACAGGCAGTAATAGGAATTGATGGCCATAGGGCATGAGCATTAGCTACACAAGCTGCTGTGAATAAAAATTGCTTGATACTGATATTGTTCACGTGAATGTCCGGCAGACGTTTCGCCGGATCCTGATTCGAATTCTCCAGAAGTATAATCTTATCCGTAATGAGTTTTGGTGTAGCAGTACATTCTTTTTCAGAAGACTTGGCTTGGGGCACTTGAGAATCATCATTTTTCGAAAGCGCGTTCAGTCCAGCCTGCATAATGTCTAGCAAAGAAACTTTGGCCTCAAGAATACGGCGCTTCAATGTTTCATTTGCAGTGTTATCCCCTTGTAGAAAGTGGTCGATGACATCATGTGCTGGAAGAAAGGAATTGACACTAGACTCTGTGTACTGCTGTCCAGGATCTAGAGATTGACGGCATTCGCTTTGTCTGATGAGTTCCGCTCCGTGAGACTGCGAGCTCAAAGTGGAAACGAGCTGTAAATTTGATGCTACCGACGCCAAGGGGATAGACGGTGAATGGAGTCCCGGTGGATCTAGTCCTCCCTGGCTAAAAGAGCTCGACTGGATAGTAATTGTCGGATGATCATCCTGGGTAGCATTTTCTAGAGATGACGGGTCTGAAGTTCCTGGTTCGGCTCCATGGCTTTGACCATTGGTTATTGGGTCCAATAAAATACCATTATTATAGCCAACTATATCCCGAAGGTGCTGCAACTGTGTCCGTTGTCTCTCTCCTATTATTGAGAATAAATGAACGAGCTGAGAGCTGAGAGTAAGACAGACGCTGGGACTGTTCAGGAGAAACGTACTGTAATTTTTCTGTGCCTGTTTATTTTGAAGCCGTCTCCGTTGAGAGATCTGCTTCTTGGGGCCGCTTCCTGCTGGCATGGTTGACTGCTAAGGGAACGCAAATGGAGGATTATGGGGACGTTGAGATGTTGCTTACTGGAGGTAATTTTGATGTTGCAGCAGACCACCGCTTCATGCAGGCTTACGCAACTCAGTACCCCTACGTGATCTTTTCTAAGCCACCTATGGCCCCCCTGAATAATGTCCAACATTTTTGGAGGATTCTACCCGTGGATTTAGCATTATTCGGGGGGAGGGATAGTATTTGCTTACGGGAGCAAGCATAGTGGCTTGGGCTCAGTTACGGAATTGAAGCTCGACCAAACTCTATAGTAAATATGATTCGGGTCTGCACAAGCTATTATTACCAAAGGGAGATCCCTACTCGTACTCATTTTAGTATCCTATTAATACTTCACATTACAGAAACCGATCATACCTTAAAAACCTCGCATTCCTCACAGTTCTCGAGTAACTATAAATGAATTTATTCAACTGGAGACGTAAAATTCCATTTCTTCGCTCACGACAAACAGGCGCGTCATCTGACCATACAAACAGCAAGAAAACTCCAACCATAAAGAAAGACGAAAATGGCCGATCATACAAAACTCTGAAAATGATACAGTGTTGTTGAGTTGAGTAAGCATCCTACAACCTAGTATGAAACATTTAGATTAACTAGCAACGTTTTAGTTAAACATAAGCATATTTCTAAGGATAATATTGGAATATGTATGACGCCTGGTGACAATGGCGATGATGATCATGATGTGCCTCATGTATATTGCAGACATAATATGAAAGAGTGCACATCATGTAATAAGCCTCAATATGTTAGGGTATATGTAAAATAACAGCAAATTACGACGTGAATACAGGGGTGATTGGCATGGCTTAGAGAATGCATAGAATTGAGCTAGAAATTGTGGATATATACATTTACCTCTATTCTACCCTGTAATTTATATGCTTTAAATCGGACATATGGAAGCTTTTCTGTGGTGTTAGGAGGTTAGGTGCTATGATAAACGGAAGTGGCATCGAACAGCGTGATGTGTGGAGGGTTGGTAGGGATGTGTGAAGAGGCACTAAAACTTTATATTTTATCCGGAAGGGTGATGATGAGCATTGCCAATGAACAGTGAATATGCTTTCGTGAGAAAGCCCAGCGAGCCAGCATTTTGAATTTTGAATGTCCCAGCCTATTTCCTAGACAACGACACACTCATTGTGAGCTTCAATGGCTCTCCACGATTTCAGCAAGATCTTGATATGGTGGTTATAATAACAGTGAAATATTCACATCCAGTGAACGATCTATGAAATTACGAGATTTCAGGGGACAATCACATAATCCAATGATTGAAGTTTCAAGATTTTGCATTTATTTATACAGCATAAAACCCCTCCTCTCAGAACAGAAACAGCCAAAGCGACCAACTACTATACAGCACTCCCCCTCCTGATAACTCTAATTCGTATCTGAAATACCCTGGAATCCGTCTCATCTCGCCTACACTCGTAAATTATGCCTCTACTCAACGAGCCACAGTCCCATTCCCAAACGGCGCGCCACTCTCGACATTCACGAACGCAGACCCAGTGCCCGATGCAACCGTGGGCGGAACCGTGACTGTGACCGTAGCGACAGGAGCGCACTCTGAAGGTTCGGCATCAGAACCCTTGCCTGTGCTATCAGATACAGAGCCGGCAGGACTGGAAGATTCGCTATCAGGGCTTGTACCAATATCTGAGCCTACGCCTGTGCCGGAAGATGCAGAGTCGGTAGCGCTGGAACTTATTTCGGTGGTTACAGTCACGGTGACGGGGGGCACGAGTGTGCTGATACTACTCAATGTTACACTGGCAGGCACCGTCATTGTTGCAGTCAGAGAAGCGGGGCTTGTGGCCGCTGAGGTAGCGCTCGAAGCCGCGGATCCACAATCATTGAACTGCGTTATGCAGTCTGTGATCTCGAATGCCTCGCCGGCTAGTGAGATACAGGTGGTGTGTTGCTGGGCGCAAGCTGCTGCGGCAGCAGAAGGCAGAGAGCTGAAGGTCTCTGTAAAGACAAGGAAATTGCCCGAGGATTGGGAGACGGGTGGGGGTGGGCCACCGATGCATTGTGTGAATTCGAAAAATGTAACTATCTCGATCACGGTTATGGTTTTGGTGTGTTTACCGGATGAGCTGGAACTGGAACTAGAATCGGACCCTGTGTTGGATGAAGAGGTGGCTGAGGCGATAGAGCTGGTCAGCACTACGGCGGAAGTGGTTTCGATTGCTTTTCCACCCTTGCCGGCTTTGGTGATGGTAGAGTTGCTGAAGGAGGTGAAGACGGCTTTGGAGGATGCGGTGGATGAGAATTTCACGGCTGCTTTAGTGGTCGTGTTTACACTAGCTCCCTTGCCAGCTTCTGTACTCTTGGCGGATTCTGAAGTAGTTTTCGTATCTTCGGAAGTTGTTTTGACGGCCTTGGCTCCAGAACCGGAGCTAGTTGCAACCGACGATATATCGGAACTATCAGATTCAACAGCTCCTGGTCCAGCAGCCACGGCTGAGGCAGCCAAAGCAGCAGCTGCTTCTCCACCAGATCCGTCATTGGCTGCGACGTTGATTGTATTTCCGTTTCCTGAAACAGTGAATTTCGTGCAGTCATCGGCCGATCCACGTTGAGCTACTGGCATCAACACCGATTGATGGTTAGATGCTGACGCTATAGTGCACACGCGATAATTGCCAGCTGGGAGACCGCCAGTAACTTCAGCGCTTAAAAGACCCTTTCCATTCCCAGCATCGTTGATGCCTTTGAAAAATGCGAATTGCGTGGCGTCTAAGGCCGTTGTGGGGTTAAGCGAAGCTCCTAGGTCCTGGACTGTAACATGTGTATGGCCAACTACTAATCCCCCTTGCAGGGTCTGAGGAGCAGCATAGTATGTAGCATCGGCATTTGTGAAAAAGCCGGCAACAAGGTTGCTCATCTGGACTGTAATATTGAATGTGGTATCGGCCTGAATATTTTTGCTGGCTGGCTCGGGGAAGAGAATTATCGACGAGACCATCTGGGTTTTCGCGGGGATATCGCCCATAGCTGGAAATCTCAGTATTATCTCAAGCCAGAAAGTAGGGCTACTTACGAATGCCATTGCAAGATCCGGTAACGATTTGAAGACCATTGGTGAGTGTTTTCCCCGCGCAGTAGTTGATGAAGTTATTGTTCGATGTTGCGGATAAGGCTTGATTGGCTTCATTTGCTCCAACCTCCTCGCTTCCATCAAGAGTTGATCCTACTTGGATAACAGATGGATCGAGGGTCAAGCTGTCGCCCGCACGTTTGATGAGGTTGTCGCCCGTCGCTAGGTGCCGACTCTCGAGGGTTAAGCTGGTATGGGCTGCGCGTTTGAGAAACTGAGAGTGCAGGTTCTTGTGGGAAAGCGCATCAATGAGGCCAGCCGAGGCAAGAAGCATGAGAGCGATTGAGGAACGCATGATGCTGATCGGATGTGGATATAAAAATCTCTTTGAAATTGGCACGAATGTAAAATGGTCCAGCCCAGTGAAGTGGATAGCACCGAATAAACAACACAATCAATGCGTATAAAAGAAGGACTGATAAATAGGCAACTGTCAAAGCTAAAAGAATGTAGGGCAAAGTAGAGAAGCAATCGAAGCGAAAAAGAAGGCACGTCTCCAAACGAAAGTTGAGATGGATGAGAAGAAGCACACTTGGGAAGCGCCACACCTATATAATCTCCCACGCGGCACCCACAACCGTGCCCTCCAACCCAGGAGACCCTGTACGGTGTGCTCGCATCGTGAACTATGTCCGGCAGATTGCTGCTGTGTCAGCCTCATTGCTTCATCGATCTCGTCGTTTCGTGTTTAAGGACCTAGGGGGGTTGAGTTGTCGAAGGGCCGTCGGATATTGCGTCGAAAAGCGCAGCGCCGCACCGCACAGCGCGTGTGGATGGATTAAGATTGCAGGCATTACTGTGTTCCATGCAGGGAACCTGTCAGATCGTTCGGGGGTTCCGCTGTTCAGACGAACTGAAGAGAGGGTGGTGATGATACGTGAGTTGTCGCGAGAGCTTCGATGACACAGACGAGACGGATTGACGCTTGCTAACCGCTCTCGCTTAGCGACACGGAGCCGGGGGACGAAACAGGGGGGAAAGGGGGAACATCTCCCTGCCGCTGCCCAAGATATGGGCAACGGTGTGGCCGACACAGGAAGAGGGAGGAATCCGGAGCGGTCGCCTGTGCCTGGGAAAGATGCAGACATAAGAGATCATCGTGTAGTGCTTGTACGGACAACAGCGGAGTGCTTGCCGTCGCCCTGCCCAAGGATAGATGGATGCATGGTTCGGCCCCCCTGCGCGCGTCGGCACGATAACCGAAAAACGTGAGACTGGATGATAGATGATATCGCCCACACTGAGCCGCCTCCTTACTATGTACTTACAGTGCACAGGAGGAGGACACCGTCTGCCATTGGCCCAAGGCCAGGCCGGTGACCGACCCAATCTTGGCATCCCATGGCTCGGCCCCATCCGACAGTCCTGAGAGTTTCGCGCAAACCTGGCGCGCATCATCCTCAGGGGGCGTAAGTCGAACCGGTGGAGAAGTGAATCGTCTCGAACTGCCCACGATTTCAGCTCTTGGGGTGGGTTCTCCGTGTTTGGTGCGAAGTCTTGCTGGGGGGGAGGGGGTTTTCAGGAGAAGGAGTGACGGATTCCTTGATGGGTTGTTTGGAAAGAGATGTCCCGGTGGTGCGTGATCGAAAACTTGCGAATGGCTCTGAATATTCCATTCTGATTAATGAAATGAATCTAAAATAGCTCCAAAGTTTATGCTCTTTTTGTTTGCAGGTCGAAGAGCGAACCACCATGATCAACTTCCGACGCTCGTCACCATATCCATCATCATTGTCCAAGAGTGCTATGAGCAACCATACCCATACCCATACCCATACCCATACTCATGTCACTCTACTTATTCAGCACAGTTTATTGCTTGCTTTCACCTTACTGAAAATCGACTCCTTGGCCTTAAAATATGAGTAGAATTGGCTGATTGGCCAGATATATACTCGATTTTATTACGCCGTAGTCGCGACTCCACAGATTTCCGATTTCTGACTATTTGAATGGCTGGTTCATTATCGTAACGATAACCTCAAGGTAGGGGGCCGCATACCAAGAAAACGAGTGTGTACGGTACGCACTCCTTTGCGATTGTTCTTCATCGCTCCACCATCGTCACCCACCCTCTGCCAATGCTTGTCATCGTCCCATTGTTCACCCGTCAACCTGTCGATGCCCCAAGACTTCTCGTAACCTTATGTAAAAAAAAGGCAATTGGAACATGGTCTTTTCTACCATCACAGACAGCCTCTCCAGTCTCCAGTGCCCAAAAAGCTGTCACCTCCACAAGAAGCTATCACATCCAAAGCCAAACACTCCTGCGGCCTCGAGTGGCCAGATATATTTGACAGCAACCGAGAGACTCGATTTTACCGTGCCTTCATGATTTGCGCACCAATAATGAAGATACGGGGATATTTATATTCCGAGCATTGGAATTGAGACAAAGACCTCCCTTGGAGATTCGGGGCGCTTGCCATTGTTTGTCTATCCGGATGGAATTTCCATTTCGCGTCATTGAAGAAGTTCGAAAATGACTTGCAGGTGTAGCAATGCTGGTATCACGTGGAATTTTCGCTTGGACTGCTGACACCTTCAACGTTCAGCAATCCTGCACCTTCAAGGTAAGCAATTCACAACGCCGTAAGCCTTTCTTGGGATACACCCGGGTGAAAGATCCTAAAACAGAAAGTCCGGGCGGAATCTCAACCCATAAGCTTGTAATTCTCTTCCCATTGTTCACGAAGGATCGAAGGCCGAGTCTCGAACCTTGGATGAGCCGTTTTTATCCTCCTTAGCATGCGGCGCGCGAAATTTGACCGACCCCGCTGATCTATTGATTTATGCCCCTCTCGAGAGCATGGGGGCTCAGAGGGCGGATTGATTTCTTTTCTACTTGGCTCTTCTGATGGCAGTTGCGGCGGAAGTTCGTTCCCTCTCTTAAGTGACCGCTTAGAGGTAAGTTTCAAGTTTCTCCACGACTTCAACAACTCATAATGACATTGTAATATGAGATCTTGGCATGAGGAAGTCCGTGTCAACCATGACTCTTCTGGAGTTTTGGGGTTGTCGCCGAGGTAATATTTCAAGCACAAGGAATATTGTCTATGCCGAGTGCTGTGCCTCTTCAATACCAAGTCATTGGAAAGACCGAGAGCACGGCGGTATGCACACTTCCTAGGTACCTATGCACACCGATATATCGCTGATGACTAGGGTAATCAGTTTAGTTTAGATTTTCTTCCAGATTTAGCTTAGAATTACCTGCCCAGGTGGAAGAATCAGGGCCTCTACGGAGGGTTCGACTTACTTCGTAGACTAGAATTATTGATTCTTGCCCCAGGCTCTAATTTTCTAATGGTAAGGCTATTCTTGTCGATATGCTTAATGTTTCTATTGAATTTTCTTTTCCATAAATATAAATCTAGCCGAAATTAACTAACGTTGGAAGTATTTAGGTAGTCTGAACGATCTCACCTTCTCTGTCCTCTCTCTCTCTCTGAACCATCTCTCTCAGAATCATCTCTCAGACACATCCTAGCTTTCCTACTGCAAAACCTTTACCAAGATGCTCTCCCAAATCATCATGGCATTAGGCCTTATGGTCACTCTCGCTACCGCTCAAATCCCCTCAGGCGGAACGCCGCTCCCATTAACCCTCATCGTAACCGTTGTCGATTCCACGGGCGCAACACTGGGATCGCTCAATGGATACGGCAACTTTTCTTCCCCCGGTCCTGACTACCCGTTCAACTCCCGTGTCAACACCGATGGGACAAATACTCTCAGCGGCTACGGGGCCTGCTACCTTGACAATGGAGTGCTGGATTGCTACTACCCTGATGGCATTCCTGTCGGAACCATTGGTGAATTCTACGTACGTCCAGCTTTTTTACCTCATTGATTGGAGAATATTATATTGATCTTTGTATAGGAAGAGAGTGGTCTACTGGCTCTCATTGGCAGCGGCACAGAGTTCTCCGTCAGTGCTACAACTGATGCTGCTGGTGGTCTCGATCCATTTGGCCGCAGTTATGGGATTCCAGTCTACGCAGGTGATGTTGCTGCAATCCCTGTCACACTCAGCATTGCGGGTGCCTCAGGTTAAATGGTGGTGGTGGTGGTGGCACAGAAGATGGGCAGATTTGGGTTTTAAAAACCCTCATGCCGGTGCGTTGCTTTGAGTATCAAAAAGGGTCTAGAAATATTTAGAAGGATCAAACGAAATGCAGAAAATCCTCCTATCTACTCCACAGTCCCTTTCTAACTTTGAGTTTTGAGCTGTCAACAAATGCATCAATCTGAAAAAGATTCTTTCATCAAAACCAGTGGACTCAAAAATACCGATATCAGCAAACTGAAAGAGCTTCAAGGCCTAACTAATATCTAGATTCCCGGTATCATACAACATACGTTTTCTATAGATTTCAATGAAAAGGAATCCCACAAAAAAAAAAACAAGGCCTCAAATCACCGTCCTTCCCATGCCCGGAAAACTTCCTGCAGACATAGATCTGGATATTCTAACAATCATGCAACAAAGAAATACGGACGGTATGTGTTGACGTCTAAAAGATCCACCGATCTGCAGGGAAAAAGGCGGAGGAAAACGGCCCCCACGATCTAATTAACCTTAAGGAAGATATGGGAACATAACGCGTACTCAAAAACCTATCAAAATGCCCATCGGATGCGGTAGAGAAAACCCACTGTACACACTGTGTTTCTATATTATTGTACGAAAGCTCACCAATCGTCGTAATCGTGTAAGTATTTTCTCCCTCCCTCCCCCGAAACACGTCGGGAATGACCCATAGCATATACCAGACGATCTCCTTTTTCACAAAACCCTCCCATTGCCATCCTCCCCATCCTTGTACCTCTGTCTCACACCCATCCCAAATTTATTTCGCCCGATACACATTCTCCGGCTGTGCCAAACCGCCCTGCTGCTCACCATATCCATATCCGCCTCCGTAACTCGGGGGCGGAGGGCCGGATGGTGGTGCATACTGGTTATTGTAGTAGGGCCCGGTTTCCTGCGGCGGCGGCACGTTGTTCATCGGTGTGTTAGAGTAGGCGGTTTGCAAACGGCGACGACGGCGGTTTCGGATGAAGCTGATGTCCACAGCTCAGCTTCATGAAGATGGATTGGAAGGGCAGAGGGAAGAGAGAGAAGGGAAAAGAAAGGAAAGTGAGACATACGCAAGCGCAAATAGCAATACTGCGGCGAACAGGAGTAGGACTCCTAGTAGTACCCAGCGACCCCAGTGATACCACGCCGAAGAATGGCAGTTGTATGGACGTCCAAACCGGCTGTGAGGTTTATTAGGATCGTGGCCTATGGCTGCAAGCGGACAGAGAGAGAGATGTACTCATAATTGCAATATGTAGCGCGAGGGAGAATCATTTTTGTATTTCTTTCCTGACTTGCTTTCCTTCTCGATTTCTCAGCTCTATTGGTTGCGTGCAGTTCAGTTGACTCGTTCGTTGTGTTATGTCGAGCTTGTACGTTAATGTGCTTCAAGAGCTCGATGGTGGTGGTTGAAGATAGATAACAAGACAAGGAGAGAAGTGAGGTGACGTCTCAGCCTGCTCTTATAATCCAGAATATCACGTAGGCAATTATTCACCACCACCCACCAACGCTTAGCTAAGTTGTACGTACTGTGTACAGCCCACCTAGCTGACCCGCCAATGGTCGTCTCAATGTTTGGAATCGGGTGCGACGCTTAAATGCTAAGCCTCACGCCAAGACGCGATTTCCTCAGCTGGACGGCTTGGGTTTCAAGAGTGTAGTGAAGTATGATGCTGCTGCGCTGTCTAGCAGAGATGGCAGGGATAGAGAGATTTGAAATATGGATTTGAGTTGTTTCCTTGAGAATGGATATTGAAATGGTGGAGTAAATAATCAATGACCTGCATGTCGCTGCCTGGCTTTGGAGGCAGGAAACTGCAAGAAGGGAGATCATGTGACTATGAAAACAACATTCTAGGATCGGAGACCTCATCGCAGAAACCACAGATGGCATTTCAAGACTTACGCTTATACTGCCTGCATATACGGCTGTCAAGTTTCAGCAGTACAATTTTGTAGAGATAGATGAGCGTGAGATCACGTGTTAATGGCAAGGCAGATCGGAACGACGTTTAACACCAAGGAGAAGTAATAATTTGAGATTAGGCGGGGTGAAAAGAATAGGTCATCCCTTCCTCGGATATCCCACCTACTGGTCTGAAACCCAGCTCCTGACATTTCCTCGCACTTCTGGCGCTGCTCTCACACACTAGGGTCCTCAAACACCATTCTACGTAAGGAGGACAGGATAGGGGAGCATAGGTAGTCTGCTTTCACAAGAACGAGAAGTGCTCGTGAGGAAAGGAGGAAATTTATAGGGTTTTATGACTTTAATGATTAATTATGAGGACTCGAAGGGTCGAAAAGTGAATGGGTATATGGATTGCGATGAAGAATGAATGAATATTCCGAATGCCGGGAGGAGGCCTGAAACTTACATTTATATTATAGAGAAAAACTCGACTTTAATTTCACGGAGGCATCACTTGATAAGGTAGGGTTCTGCAGGGAGAGAGAAGGAAAAAACCGTGTTCAAAATGATGCAAAAGAGTCATTGAAGCACTATCAAGCATCTGTCTTGGAGTAGCAACTCCCAACCAGCAAGTGCGCAACGAAAATTCTTGGATTCATCACCCACAACACAAACTCCTCAAGTATAGCAGGAGATCCATGAGGCAAGTAGGGCGGCTCAAGCAGCCCTTCTCTGCTTCCCGCCAATAACATAAACACCTGCTCTAATCTCCAGCAGCGGGTCAGCGGAAGGCTCTACGCCTGCCACCCTCGGAATGGGATCGAATATGATTTGTTTCTGCTCCTTTGCATTATCCTCCAAGATAGCCTCAACCTTCACACTGCCCAGCTCGACCAATTTCCTGCTTTCGGGCCATCTGATGGTCACATCATCCGTGACATCGCCCTCCTCCGCCACTTGCGCCAGCAATTTAAAAGTGAAAGGACCGCTCTTCAATCTCGCTCCCAATTCCTGCTGCAGAAAATCAGGATCCTTGTCTTTGAGGCTTGCCTCATCCAACGTATCGATGCCCAAGTCGGGAAGAAGTCGGTAGCGGATAAAAGTGCCTTTTCCGGAAGCGTCGACGAGCTTAAACGCATTTACGGCGAAATATCGTTGTCTTGCATAGCTGGAAGGGGCCGGCTTAGGGGCCGTCACAAATGCCAATGCGGCGGGATTGGCGCCTAGGAACTGTTCTATGGGCGTGGGATGGGCAGCATCGGGACCCGACTCCGCGACCGCTTTGAGGAAACCGATGAATTCCTCGCCTGTGCGAGTGGGAAAGGCATCAATGGAGTGGGAGATGATATCTGTGTGTTTGTGTTCTCCTAGAATGAAACGGATGGCCATCCCACGCGGATCCGCGTTGCCGTCGAAGTCGGGAATGTTGGGGATTCCGGTGGAGTTGGAGTAGCGCACCCAGATGGGGGTTGTGGGGGCGTTGAAGTGTGGTGCTGTGGAGAGTTCTTTGGCTGTTGCGCTCGGGGTGAAGCTCCCTGAGAGGAGGATCCCTTTGGCGTGTGCTAGATATATTCCATCAGCGATTGTCCTATGACTTGGCACCGATACTCACCGGGACGAAATCCAGGGTGGTTTCCAAAAACCGTTCGGAAACCCGCTATCAAGCCATTGCTGGTCTCGAGGATCTTTGGATCGGTGGGGTTAGGCATCTTCCTTGGATGGTGGATGTTGGTGTCGAAATTGAAGGCCAGCTGAGAATATGCTGGATGACACTGTGTGCTTGTCTTATTATTATAGATGGTCGTGATTTGGAATTCTCCTTGCCGACCTGACTCGAGAGCGGATAAATGGAAATGTTCCGTCCCGCTGCAATCGATTTATTCCTTGATGCAACTGGTTCCCATCGTTGCGGGGCATTATCGATGGACACTTACTCAGCCGTCGTGCATGGATGAGGCGATTACAGGGTCTCCTGCTGCAAGATGACAGGGTCTCAGCCACCAATAGCAATGCGGCATTTGCAATCATTCGGCCGCTGCACAATGTATCTCCGCCCGGTCTTTCCTTCCACGCAATTCGACATCGGCAGTCTATTTCTGCTCGTGCTGCTACTCTCTGTCCTATCAAAATGTGAAATGGCTCGAGGGATGATGTTTAAAGGATTGCATGCTGTGGAAGTGACAAATACTTCGGGGCCCTCGATTGCCATATGCTTGTAAGACTTCTGCAAAGGTAATCAGCACAGATTATTTGGAATGAGATCCTCACGCACTAATGCAAGTTACGCCGGCGAGGATTCAGGGAATGCGATAGCAACAGCGGTGATGCTTTGTCATCACTGACCCTGAGATACACCAGATATAATATACATGCAGTATAAGCCCCACACCATGAAGAGCAACAGGTCCATCAAGTAAGCGTGACTAGAACAGTCTTTGCAATACTCGGGACACCAGCCGAATTCATTGCAAAAAGCATCCAGTATCCCGGAAGTGCGATCCCAGAATCACTTGGAATGGTGAGTGTGTATGTATTCCCACTGGTCTCTGTTGGAGTGAGAGCAATGCGGCGCTGGTCAGTATCTACAGTATGAGTTGCCGAGCCATATCGAATAAGCGACCACGACGATATAGCACTGTCGGTGACAACGGTTATGGTGTTGCCAACCTTGACACTGGCTGTTGCCGAACTGATCACAGGCCGCGTAGCTGCTGATCCATCGGAGTTGAAGAGATATGCTGGACTATAGATTTGTCCATCCTCGTGATTTGTTGAGCAATCGCCACACATGCCACCACCTCCAGTGAACACTCTTGCATCAAGCATGAGTAAAGCCACACTATGATAGTTTCGAGGGACGGTATGTGGAGGAAGAATTGTAAATGTTTGAGTTACCGGATCCCAAAGTTCTGGGGTGAGAATCGCAGTTGTGTCTGTGAATGGAACTGCGTAGCTCTGTCCGCCCGTGATGAAGACTTTGCCATTGGGTAGGACGACTCCATTGGCAAAAGCTCGCGCGTAAGTCATAGGCGTGAGAGTCTGGACGGTTGGTACGGCGGGTGGTATACCGAGAGTGATCAAATGGACATTAGTTGTGGCATTCGAGTCTTGGTAGTCGGGTGAGCCACCAGCACTCAATATCTTGCCGTTCACAGCATCGTACATGACAACAATCCCAGTCATGGCATCTGGATCCGACGCACGAAGCCCAGCTGCTGTTTGAGATCCAGTCCCTGCGGTTCCATACCAATTCATGGCGGAACTTGGGCCAGCTTGAAACGAATATCCATTTTTCCAGCCGAATAGCCACTAAGAGAATCAGTAAATGGTCATTGATAGAGTACCCAGAAATGCACATGAAAGGCCAGAAGATATGTAGGCAAAGGGAATGATACTGAAGGTATTTCCTTCGTTAGAAATGACTTACACCATGATTATCTTGTCGAAAGATGCCTTGAGTATCATTCGTAAGCATCGGTGCTACAGGACATCCTGGGAGTAAAGTCCAGGTGTTTGCTGTAGCGTTATAAACTTCGCCATTTTTGCCGCCTTCTCCGCCACTCCACTAAATCCAACGGATCAGCATTGACAGTTCGAGCGACATTAAATTGCAGATCAATCGATAAGATCACATAAGTATCTAACTTTGAAGACAGGTTATCACTTACAGAGCCGCCGATAGTGAAAATCCGCCCATCGGATAGAGTTGACGAAGCTTGATATCCACGAGCAATTTTCATTTCAGCTCCAGTTATCCACTGCACAAACAGGAAGTTAGCAATGACTTCTTTCGGATATCGCTGGAGTATTACTCCCAAGACATGCTCGATTAGGAAATTCTTATTCCTTGGGAATACTAACACTATCGGTTGTCGGATCATAGATACTTGTTTTCGCAGCATCATCACCCCCGGTAACAATTGCTCTCCCGTTAGCGTCTAGAGACATTCCGGGGCAGAACATATCATGGCCCGTGTTAGAAACATTTCTCTCCGATACAGTGTCGGTAGCTGGATCGTAAATAGCCGTCAAAGTATATCCGTGGCCAAGCGTTCCTCCAAAAGTAATTCCAGAGTAAGACGCATAAGTAAGGATTTTCCCGCTACTCTGTTCGACGAATGCACCTGCTGGAACGATGGGGAAATCGATCACTGGCCCCCATTCCCCAAGGCTTGTGCTGTGTGACGCAAACAATGCTCCGAATTCAGCGGCGCTGGACCATGGCCCACGATTGCCTGCCTCGGTCGTTGAGGTGTGACGAATGTAGCGTGCGTTGGTATTGGTGAAACCTGTGTATTTAGTTGATGAGTCGTCGGTGTATGTACCGGATGCGACTGTTGTCCATGTACACCCATCCGGACTCAATTCAATGGTACTAGAAGTTGGAAGTTAGCATCTGTATTCTAGACAGTGTCCGTGAATAGAGAACTGGGTGGAAACCCAACGTCATAATTCTGATGGGCAGAGATATGTTTCATTCTTATGAGGACGATATAAATAGATGCCAGGGGTAGTGGGCAATCTCTTACTGTTGCCCAATATTTCCATTACTATTGCCATCTTGGCGAGGGGTGTAATAGAACCCTTCGATTAAAGAAACCGACCCCAGATCAAGAACAACATAATGAGGCAATGGCACTAAAGTCGGGGTGTACTCAGTATGCCAAAATGTGGAGACATTTCCATCGATCGCATTACTTGGTGGTTCGGCTGTTTGGAAGCTGTCGGCGGTGATAGATAGCCCAGAAACTAGCTGAAGGACGGATCCGGAGATTAGGAGCCATTTCATTGGCATCGTAGAAAAGCAATTCAAGCTTCACGGTAATTAACACCAAACTTAATTTATACATTTATGAGCGGACCATTCCCAAGCCACTTCCAAGCCAAATGCAATATGCAGTATTAGAGCACGGAGCGAATAGCTGGAAATGTTTCAAGGTTCCACATATGCCAACACAATTTATTGGTTGGATGGAATTGGGAGTACATACCGGCGGTTCAAAATTTCATATTAGATGGAGTTAAGTCCGATATTGAGTATTAATATCAAGTCGAAGCAAGCAATCTATTTGCCATGCATATAGAATAAATACCCGGAATATAGAGCGGAAGATCCCCTCTCTTTATATTACACAATAAACTTCTCGATACCTTTCTCACTCGTGGTCTTGGGCCGGCCAACTATTTAAATTCTCACTCGGTCTATCGTAGGTTGGGGACGGAAGCGAGTTGGGCGAATTAGGCAGGCAATACACATGTAAAGATGTGCAATTGTTGGTGTAACAAGCGAACTGACCAATCAGCGACTCTGGCTTTCACAGAGATCGAGGCTATTCTGAGGCCATTCAACTGAATATTTAAACCTTGCTATTGTTGTATTATTGCTTGAAAGCTATTCAGATGCAAAATTGTTCAAATCATTAGCCCATGCTGCAGGGGTTCTTTTTACTCGGAGAGGTTATTGCGCAGTGTAGTATTTGGTATTTGAGGCGTATGCGGCACAAATTAATTGATTTTCCTGCCGCCTTGTGGCCCGAGAAACGGTACGTGAGAACCTGATTGTATACGCATGTATGTGCAACCTTGAGAGCACTCTGGAGGTTGTGACTCAGCACGCTTTCGGATCAAAACAAGTGGCTTGGGGGCATGTTGGCAAAGTGGAGCCATTTGGTTGTCCTTAAGCTGACGGTGTTGATCTGAGCTTCTTGCTTCGCATCGTGCCAAGATACAGATGCATCGAAATTATTGAATCGCATGTAACCATTTCAAGAAATGTAGTTCCCTTTGACCGAACCGTACCCTTGAAGCCACTTATGTCTACCACCAAGCAAAACAGCCTTTTGATCACAGAAGAAAAGGGTAACAAAGCAGACTGTTCATACATAATTTAATAATTCCTTTATGTCGACGTTCATATTGAAATGCAGTGTAACTAACCAGGTACTAGGGCTGATAAGTTGTTTTTTCTGTACGCAATATTAAAATATGGCTCAAACAAAGTCATCGTCTTGCTGAACAGGTTTGATAAGATAGAAAACATTTTGAATAGGTAGCCTTGTAAACCTCCAATAATGTTGCCAGACAAAAGAAAAAAAAAAGAAAAAATAATAATATATATATATGATAGAACTCAAAAACACTTATGAAACAATCTTATGGAGTGGTTCTAATTTTGCTTGATTTCACTTGTTGAATAATCTTGAGGTGACCGCATCTTCAACAAACGAAACGAGATCTAGAAGTTCAAGGCTGTCTTCTACTACTTCACAGTTAGACGCCCACTGGAGCTATCCTGGCACACAGTGAAAAATAGGTAATGGTCTTTTCAAGCAAAACCCAACAAATAGAAGGTAGAAAGTCAAGGTAACAGGTAGCGTGGTACGTGATTATAGTACCGTTGACTCTGAATCTACCCATATTTTACAACGCGCAGTATTTATATTCTTTCTTTCTTTTTTCTTTTTTCTTTACTTTCTTTTCTTTTTCTTTTTTTTTTTATTTTCTTTTTCTTTTTCTTTTTTCTCTTTTCTTTTTTTCTGCTTTCTGCTTTCTGCTCTCTGCTTTCTGCTTTTTTTTATTCTGTAGATTTTGCTCATGGATTTTGCTCATGGATTTTGCTCATGGATTTTGTCACTTTGTGAAATATACCAAGGTTATTATCGAAATCTTAAGCCTTACCCTTGATGATCAGCGTTTTCTTATTTCTGTAGTTAGCAGCTACTTTGATAGGTTCTCTGGATCAATTTCTATGAGTACTAATATTCATTAACGTGTTCCATACATAATTTGATGCGTACTATGTGACACGCTTATCCCCTCCTTGAAATGGTCTTGGCGTTTGCTCGACGCTCGAGAACGACCTTCACTTTAACCTCGTGGATACCTTAGTAAGTCCACTCTTCGGTGCTGAAGGTCGGCTGCGGAGCCCGCGATACAGGATACATAGGAAATCATTAAATGCCAAAAGTTTATGGCAGAGAGTCGTAGAAGATTATTCTTCCATGCGTCCAAAGACGCCATCATCATCCTCATCACTACGTCCTCTCGAACGCTGATCGTAGTCATCATCGTCTGCAAGGCTATCCTCACTTTCTTCCATCTTGACATCCCCATCACCGTGGATTTGATGGCGCGTATAGCTCTCGGTCTGGCGAGGGTGATGATTTAGTGTCAAGGTGGTAGTCGAGAATGTACTTCCGCTCAGATATTGGGCCGGGATGTGAGGCACTGGAGGCGCATCCTCTGGAAGAGTGACAGCCAACGTTCTGGGTGTGCCGGCGCTCCCAAAAGAACAAGATAGAAGTTCGACGGCAGCTGCTAACGCATCATCCTCTTGATCAAAATTAATACCCGAAGATAATGGACGACGCTCTTGGCTTTGCTGGCGATAGTGTCCAAAATCAGATCCATTAGGAACGCTACCACCGAAAAGAGAATTGGCCGAAGGCGCAGATTGGTAAGAACGGGAGAGTCCATTACCACTGCTGTATCTCTTCGATCTTCCCGTGTACGACCCGCTGCTATATGCGTTGAACAGGTCCCCTTGAGGTGGAGGGGTCGTATCAGCAGAGCTTGCGTCATCATCGTGATGATCAGAAGAGCCAGAGGCGGTTGGAGATGCTGATTCCCGGTCGCTCTGGAAGTCCTTTGCAGAATCAGGTGGTGTAGTCCCATCTTGATTCATAGCCAAAAGAACCGAAGCTGCTTCAAGGAGCTGTACTTGTTGATGCTTGGAGATAAGCAACTTGGACGTCAATGACCATTCTGGTGTATGCTCCCATCTAGAATAAATATATAAGTTAACAATTATTCAAAAGTTGTATACACCAGACGTTCCAGGCAAAGGGTTTGCAGTGAGCCCCAGGAGGACGGAGGAGAGGAGGGTGGGCACGAACAAATGCTTGGTCAAGCAACTGCTGTGCTTGTATCCCTTTCCACACTTGTCACACTTGAGATCACTGCCATTAGCCTTCTTGCCATCTTTCATGAGGTGTTGGCCTTCACTAGCCCTTCTCATTCGCGAATCGGAGAAGCCTGTATGATCGTCGTCTTCTATGTCATCGTTCTGTTCATCATCAATCGCACTCTCTCCCCGGTCCGATTTTCCACTCGATGTCAACCTGCTTCGGTGACTTGGAAGGCTGGCCGGCGGAGACGGAAGGCCCCCTTGAACGCCAGATCTGGAAGAGGCACCTTTCGACATTGTGTTTCTGCGAGACGAGATAGGCATTGCTAAAGGGGTTTCCCCGTTCTCCCTCATCGTAGCCATCATTGCTGCGACATTGCTGGCATTTGAAGAAACACTTTTCCGACGTGTCACTCTGTGGCTTGTGATAAGGGAACCCGAGGATACGGAATGTGAATGGTTGCGGCCATGCGATTGCCGAGGAAGTAAGCCAGAATTAGTAGACATGGACAGGCGGTGTTGACTTAGAGGTCTGGAGGGCTGTTGTAATTCCTGGTTTGGGTAGAGGATCAGCATTGGTCTATAAATACCCTTTGTTTGGTTGAAAGGCAAAGGGGAGGAAAAACCTTTGAAGAAGCCATCCTGGAAAGCTTTAGTAAGGCGGCCCTCAATCCTCGAAGCTCTGAGAAGCCACAATATGAGGGCCGATGGATTGTACCGGCCAAATTATGTTGGAATATATATATGGGGTGTGGTCGAAGCTCAGGCTAAGCGCATGAACACGGGGAGCAGGGCTGGATATACGCTGGATCGTGCGGAGTGGTGTTGATCGAAAGGGACCAAATTCTTTGAGACGAGTGATTGTTTGGAAGCCGAAAAAGTTGAAGCAAGGAATCCCGAAACAAATTATGGCGGTTGGAATGGACCCGGCCGGAGGGGTCACAATTTTGGCTGGGCGGGAAAGTAAGAGCGAGCAATGAGCAGTGAGCAGTGAGCAGTGAGCAGAATCAACCAAGCAGTGAAGCTCTTGATGGAATGATTGAGTGACGGTGGTGATGAAAGGATTTGGAAAAGCCTGGAGTTGTGCCGAAAGATTAAGGTGTAAGAAAAGGATGCTGGCAATGCTGCTGATATTACCTCCGTTACGGGCCTCCGCGAGTTCTAGACTTAAATTAAGCGGGCGTGGTCCCACTGGGGCCGCTAAAAGCCCCTAAGCCGAGAGAGGATACTATAAATATAAACCCAACCCCCCCGAAATATACGATCACGGCCCTCTCCATAGCGATCTCATCAGGAAACGGCTCAACCACGAAAGGCGGTTGCGCAGACTGTTTCCGTCCGTCGGGGTCCGAGTCAAATTCACATTCGCATTCCATGACCTACAGTACAACTACCGGCCGTCGCCCGCGCAGAGAAACACCGGCGCAAAAAGAAACAAATCGAGCGACTCGATATCGCCCTCCCTGATATGGCGGCACACCACTAGGCTCTTTCCGTCGTGCCCTTGGTGATGCGCGATGCGGACAGCCAATCAAGGCAGAACCTGTGACCATGATGCGTCTTTGCAGCGAGTCTCGAGAAGCGCCTGGTGTGCCTGCCATCCAGGCTCCAGAGGTCGATTGGCTTGTGGTCGTACAAACCACCATGGAAGAGTTGAAGAAAAAATCTATATAACACATTCATTGCAATGGCAACGTCAAAAATGTAAAATTTATTTCTCGGATCCTCCAGGATGCGGACAGTCAGAAGCTTTTTTTCCTTTCCCCCTCCCTCTCACAGAAGAAACAACCTTCATGATACCCTACGCATCCTCCAACACGCAAGGTACGACGGAGTCGCCCTTTACTGTAACCTGCTGTTCCTGTTCCTGAGCGCCAGAGGGCGAAATATCGTGAGAGCTGTGTAAGTCCTTAAGTAAACAAATGCATATTCTAGGCCCTTGCTCCTGGCGACGATCTCTCTTCTCCGTGGACGATTCCAGCAATATCATCGTCCGATCGTCATCTTTTCTTTCTTTGCATGATCAATTTGCGCAGGGCGATCACTTGCTGCTTCGAGGCATCCACACACACACAAGGACTTTATTGATTGGCATCGTCCCATCGAAGAGGGCTAACCGGATATATATATATATATATGGCAACCAGCCAGGATGCCGCGCACACATGGTGGCTCTCTTGCGCACCCAAAAGGCAGCTCAATTCGTGCCTCGTTGTGCCGGTCTTTATGCAGCAGCGGCTTCCCACCCTCTGGGGCCCTGGGGAGAACATCAGATGGTGCCAGGTGGGTGCAAGGGACCAAGGGCGCAATTCTTGATATAGATCGAGTCTGTGCGAGCTCCACGTAGGTCCTTCCGGAGGTATGACGAAAGCAATTGTACGCATGCAAAAAGCTCCGCCCGTCTCAAGACTCGACTAAGTGGGTGGCTGCACTGCAGTGCCTCCAGCTCCGGCCGAGTCAGGGTTCTCGTCTCGGGTTCAGAAGATACTTCAACAATTCGAAATGGCGCAACAGCTAATGCAGGTGTAGTTCCAGGCAGCCCCTCTTTTCCAGTGAAGATGCATTGGTCTGAACAGGGCGACAGGGGCCAGGTCAGCCCTGACTCCAAGCCCGAGTCTTGAGACATTATCAGTATTGATCCTGGGAGGGGGGAGGGGGAGAGGAAGGGGAGGGAGGGCGCCGCCTTAGGGGCCACGATCAAACCTGCTTCCTTCCCTCTGCATCATGCGCATTCCCCGCGTGCCTTCAACCTTGAGTCAGAACCTTCTTCTCCTCCTCTCCTCAAGCCTCCTCTCCTCAAGCCTCCAAGCGTACCTCGTGCCCTTCCACAACGTATTGTGCAGATGATTCAAGGGAGCCAGCCCTGAAAGCAGCGCACGATCCGGATCCTTCACGTGACTGCCGACCTTATAATTGCTTTGGTGGGAAAAAGGCTGAAATATTTTTATATTGAATCTTGTTTTATATTTTAAACTGTGAACGGGTTCGAGTCCGAACCACTCAGTAGGAACTTCCGGTTCTTCAACGGTGATGTTACGCGACTCAGTACTCGTCATTCGTAAGCCTTTTCACCTCACGGTTCTGGGTCTCAGCCCCGATGACTACCACCTATGACGTGACCCACAGTATGTTTTCCGTCATGAATGTTCCCAAGGCACCTCGTAGCCAGCCTATCGAAGCCGGCAGAGATCCTAGTTCATATATAGTGATGTGTAGACTTGTTCCAGAAGCTCCTTGAAACAGGCATACCCCGCCATCCACCCCCACTATGCTCGCTCGTCTGGAAGTCGTCATCCCAGAAAGAAGGGAAGAAGAAGAAAAAAAAGGGAAGAAAAAAAGAGGGTCCTCTATATCCGTGGTATCGTACTTAATTTTATCTATCTCGAAGGATTTGTTTCTTGATTCTTGAATTGAAACTAACCTTGCCAGAAGACGAAGGAGGAAAATCCAATATAATGGCAAAGTTTTTCAATCAGCCTCAGGTCGAAGATTGGAATTCGAGGTTGATTTTCTCAAGGATGAAATATCTTGCAATTATTGATTGTTTTTAATCACCACGCTCTTTTGCAGATTTTCTTCTTTTTAATGCATATATTTTCTTCTCGCAAGTATGTAAGGTTAGATATATTTAATTCCAATTTCAAATCTTTTTTAACTATAATAATATCTCGGGGGAAAAAACATTTTTTTTTTTTTTTTTTAAAAAAAAGATTAATAATATTAATATATAATAAAAAAAAAAAAAAAAAGTTAGCAAGACCGTAGCCAGAAAATTAAATATAAAAAGCGGAAATTTTAAATATACTAAAAGATTTAAAGCATTAAAAAAGCAAGTAGCAGCTAAAAAAAGAATTCCTAGGCTAGGCGATGGGAGAAACGTTTAAAGCAATGTTTTTAATATAAATATAAATAATAAAAATATTAATAAGCAAAACCTATAAGAAAAGCTTGAAGGAGATAGATTTAGAAATAATAAAAAAAAAATTCTATGCCAGGAACGAAGAAGAACTTCAGGGTATTGTTAAAGAAAAGGAAAAATTAATTTTAATTAAGCTTTTAAGGCAACGAAGAATTTTCGTTACCTATTTAGTTTTTAAAGAAATAAAAGCGATAGCCAAAGGACTAAAAACTTCTACCCCAGCAGGATCTTTGATATTATAGCTCGAAAAAGATATAGGTTATTGGTTCGAATTTCTTGCAGCATCTAAGATAATTAAAAGGAAAATAAAAAAAAAAAGCTAAATTTTTCACTTTTTTTAATTATTAAAATAAAATTTAAATCAAAAAATTAAAAAAAGTCGATACCTGCCTATTATATAGGGAGGGTTAACGCCTTGGAAGGGGTAATGCTTGCCCAAAAAAAGAAGGCATTGCCCAAATATATAAAAAAAATGTGTACCTTGATGGGGCTAAACTTTTCTTAACGCTTCGATTGGAAGATGCCGACGATTAATAAAAGACGGGTTTCTAGTATCAAAGGGGCTGTTATAAATCTTGCTGTTGCAGATCTTATTAAAGCTGAATATATAATCCTAGCATCAAGAATTGCAATCACGATCTAAGATCCTAATAAAAAAAAGAAGATTATTTAAGGCTATAATAGATATTAAGGCAAAGGTAAACGTTATGCCTAGGGCTTTGGCCGATACAATGGAATGTACCAGGTTTATAGTAAATAGGTTCTCTCTAGTTAGTGCTAAAGTTACGTTTTCTAAAATCGCTGCTTTTAATATAGCAGTAAAATCAGGTCAAGTTTTTAGATTATTATTTTTTTTTTATTAATAAAAATAATAAGATTTTTTTAGGTTAGCCATTTGTTTAGCTTACTTAAATATCAGTTTAATACAAAAAAAATAGGTTATAGGAAGCCACATTTAAAAATTCAAAAAATTCTAGGAGCTTGGTAAGCGCTTAGGTTCTTCTAGGGCTTTAAGAAAAAGAAAACAAAGAAAAAGTATCGCCAGAAGGATTCTTGGAAAAGAATTTGGAAAACTTCTAGCTAATATTAATATCGGTAATAATATTAGCAGGGGAGTACCGGATTTGGACGATTTTTGTAATAGTTTATATAAGCTAAAATCGAAAAAGAAAAAGCATTATAATCAAGAAATAAGCATTAGGATACTAAGGCTTAATTGTAGGTTAGATTTATTTTTGGTTGGATCAAAAGAGCATATTAGAAAATTATTTAAATAGCATTTTATATTTTTAGGCCCTGGGATTAATTTATTTAAACTTAAGAAATTTGTGCCCAAGAAAGGAACGCGAAAAGCTTTTCTAAAGCGAGCGAAGAAATAGGACGCGAGAATAAACAAGGGTAGCAATAATATTATTGCAGAAATATATCCAAGAATTAATTTAAGCAATATTAAAGCTGCCCTCGGGAAGATATTTAAAAAAAAGATTAATATACAAGTTCGCCTCTTGGCTAAAATAAATTGTTTGGAAAGGGTTGATATCAAAAGAGATCTAGGAAATAATATTTTAGTAGATCGATCCCGGCCAAAAGAAAAGCTTATATCTTTAAAAATTCAATATTTAATTTGATCTAAATTGGTAAAGCAAAAGTTTTGATAATAAAAGGCCGTTCAAAAGCAGCAGAAACGAAAGCATAATTAAAAAAAAAAAAAAAAAAAAGCAGGCCGCCTATATAAATAATCTTGTACAAATCCAAGTTCAAGAAGGTTCGCCTAATGGATAAACTAGATGGTTCTGGGGAGGCGCCTAAAAAAAGGCTCGATTAAATAAAAAAAATTTAAAAAAAAAATTCACAAATTAGAATTCTAAAAACAAATATAAAAAATATTTTTTTTCTAGGATTGCGTCGTTTCTTAGGCATTCCCGTGTTACTCCTGAAAAATTAGCTATTTTCTATATTGATAATTAATTTAGCGCTAACGAGAGAACCATATTCGATAAATTTATTATTAATTAAGAAGAAGCTATAACATTTAATTAAATCTATATAAAAACAATTTATAAAGATGTAACATTTTCTATTATTATTAAAACAATACCGTATAAGGCATAGCAAGAAAAGAACTTTTCTATTCCAAAAGCATTAATCCTAAAAACGTTGAAAATATTTAGAGAACAGATAGATCGCAAAGCCCTAAAATTTGGATTTGGGCTTTATAGGAATTCCTAATTTTTGGTAATAAAGAAAATAGCAGGCGCTTTTCGACTTATCAATTATGGAATCAAGATAAATAATATTACTTTGCGAAATGCCAATCTATTCTTTTTTATTAACGAGTTTGCAGAAGAATTTTCGGAATATTAATATGCTTTAGTTATAGACTTTTTCTCGGGATATAATTAATTGATTCTAGCCTTAAAAAGTAGGGATATGATAGCGTTTCAAATCCCTCTTGGATTATTAAAAATAACGAAAGTATTTTAAAAAGCAATTAATTTTGTTGCCCAATTTGTAAGAGTTGCAATAACGATTTTTAGGGAGTTTTTTCCCAAAATCGCTATGCTATTCTTTGATAATATTAGGATCAAAGGGCCTAACACTAACTATAGGAAAAAAGAAGCATTACCTAAAATTCGAAGATTTATTTATAAGCATCTGGTTAATTTGGATCGAACCTTTGATCGAATTAAAAAAGCTAGTAAATATATCGAAAACAAATCTTAGTTCTATATAGATAAAATAATTATTATAGGATTCCTATGTGGATCGAAAGAGAAATCCCTAATAGCCTCCAAGGTTTAAAAAATTGTAAATTGGCTGTTATGTAAAAATATAATAAAAGCTAAAGCGTTTTTAGGGATCTATATCTATTATTAAATATAGGTTAAGAACTTTGCTGCTCGTGCCGAATTAATCTATCGATTGCTTAAGAAAAACGCGGAATAAAACTAGAGCAAAAAGCAAAAGCTTGCTATAAAAAACCTTAAAAAAGCTCTTATTTTTTTACCTTTGCTGGTCCGCTTTTATTATAATTTAGAAAACGGTTGGAAAGATATTATTTTGGGAATTAACGCCTCGGGAACCGGATATAAAAAAACCTTAAAACAAATTAATAATAAAAAAAAAGAGAAAAATTAGCCGATACAAGGGAAATATTTGGAATAACGCCGAAAGAAATTATAATGCTACCAAAAGAAAATGCAGAGCAGTTCTAAAAGTACTATACAAATACAAAATTTATTTGTATAATATACATTTTATTTTTGAAACAAATGCTAATATTTTGGTTGCCCAGCTAAATTGTGCTGCGACTAATCTTCCAAATGTTTTAATAACAAAATGGCTTGCTTAGATTTAATTATTTAATTTCAAAATCAAGCATGTCAAAGGGATCTTTTATATAGCAGCTAATAAATTTTCCCAAAAGCCAAAAGCTTTGAAAGATAATAAGTTTGATAAAAATATTAATAAATATATAAGTACGGAATTGAATTTTATAAGCGCGGAAACCTAAGGGCGGGGAAAGAATGCAACGATAGCAAGCCTAACTGAAGAATCTAAATCTAATAATAAAGATTATTTATTAAAAAAAAAGAATAATTTCCTGGCCTAATGTTCTTAACGATAACTATGGCGAGGAATACCAAAATATTGCCAGATATCTTACTGCTATAAGAATGCCTAAAAATAAGAGATTTAAATTAAAGAATACTTCTAGGTCCAGTTATAGATTCTTTATCAGCAAAACACTAAGATTTAATATAAAAAATAATCTGCTATAAAAAAAATCCAACAAAAGCATATTTTTATTGTTTTGTTTTGGATTCTAAAAAATATAAAAAAAAAAATAATAAAAAAACTTTATAATGCTATTGGATATTCTAAGAAGGAAACTATTTACCATTAAATTGCTATTAGGTATTTCTGGGTAAATTATTACGAAAATATTAAAAAAAAAAATTTAAGCTTGCCTCGAATGCCAAAAAAAAAGCAAAACTAAATAAGAAAAAGTTTTGTTTCTATCCAAAATTATATCGACATTTTTTTTCCTATTTATCGATATAGTAAAGCTGCCAATAAACGATGGCAAATCTAGCTTATACATATGCCGAAATAAATTCTTTAGGTAGCCAAAAGTTATACCTATAAAAGCTAACCCATCGGCCAAAAAAATTGCTGCATTTATATAAAAAAATATTATTTGCCAATATAGGATCTTTGGAAAGCTTAAAATAAATGAAAAATCTAAGTTTAAAGGCAAGATTATTGCTAAGCTAAAAAAGTATAAAATTGATAGGGTCCAGATCTCGGCATATAATGCCAAAGCCAATAAAATAGTCAAGAAAGGCTATCAAAAATTTATTAATATAATAATTGCGTTTATAAATAGCGGAAGATTCCCATGGCTGGACAAGCTCCTACTTATTCTCTTTGTTATTTATATAATAATCCATGCTTTTACTGGATATATTTTGTTTTTTATTATTTATAAAAAAAAAAGCTATTTTGCTAATCAAAACGGAATTTCCAATATAGAGGATTTTAGGATAAGATGAGATCAAAAGGCATAATCGAACCAAGCTTATTTAAATTAAAATGCAACAATTAGAAATAAGAAATATTAATATAAAAAAAATTAAGCTTTGAAAAGATAGGCGCCGTGCTATAAATGCAAAAAACTGGGATTTTAATCATATTATTCGCAAGCAAACTATTCTAAAAAAAGATCTCGTTTTTTGATTTAATATATTTCCGATTTTTATCGATAAATTCAAAAGAACCAAGCTTTTGTACAGATGGTTAGGACCTTTTAAAACTATTAAGGCTAACAATCTTAAAAGATTCTATGAGCTTAAAGAATTAAATAATATAGCGCTGGCAGGCACATTTTTTAATAATTAACTAAAAAAGTTTATTAAAATAAATAGATATTAAACGGTCGCAAATTACGAAAATAGCGATACTTTACCAGACGTAATTAAGAACCTATTTCAGCAAGTCGAAGAGGCAGCCCAGAGATATCAAATCAAGCATTTAAAAAAAGAGGCGCCCAATGAAGAAGCTTTTCCTCGTATGCCCCAAAAAGCTCGAATAGCAATAGAAATTATTTCTATCTCCAGAAAAAAATGTACAAAATTTCAAAAAAAATAGAAATATAATATTAAAAATTTGGATAACGAATTCGAAATTAAATCCTTACCTCCCAAAAAAAATATAAGTTTTGCGATAAAAGTCCTAATATTAACAAGAGCTCAAAAAGCACAATATTTAGAACCTATATCTGAGAACTTTGAAGCAAAAATTAATTGCTTAGAAATTTCCAGATTATTTTGGGAGAAATCTGAAAAGGTTATTCCGAGCACTACCCCAAGCTATTAAAATTTTTTTTTAATTATAAAAAAACGGGTTTTTTCGACAAGAAAAAAGCTTTCAAATTTCTAATAAAGCAACTTTTCTAAAGTAAACTAGAAAGATAGCTTAAAGTATTCAATCTGCTTTTTTTAAATATTACTAAAAAGCATTACAAAATTTTTCTATTTGTTTTAATTATATTCTATTAATAACGGGATTATTAAATATTTTTTTCTTTATATTAAAAGATATTTATTTGCTTTTTTAATTTTTGAAACATAAGAGCAATTAAATATTATATTTATTAAAAATCCAACATAATATTTTATTTTTTATTCGTTTTCGCATATTTCTGGATTTTCTTTACATTAATATATTTCTATTTATATATTTTTTCATTTTGGCGCTTCGAATTTTTGCTTTTGGCATTTTGAAAAATCTCGAAATTTCCTATATAAATTTGGCTTATAGGCACATTTTGGATTACGTAAGCTTAAAAATTTTTAAGCTTACGTAACCCAAAGAAAAGGAAAAGGGGACCCGACATAAATTTATTATATTTTATTATAGCATCTTTAGATTTTTATTAAATAATCTTTTATTTTATATTTTATATCAGCAAGATTCAGATTTCGGGACGTTATTCTTTAAAACCCAAGAAGGGATGGGACTTAGCATATTTGCATTTTTTTTTCATTATTTAAGTACTATATCTTTTCGACTTTTTTAAAAACTTAAAATTTATAATAGAAGAAAAAAATATCGCTATCAATATTCTTTCCGCTATTATTATCTTTAGATTTGTCGCTATTTTTATTCTTATTTAATATTTTTAATATTTATTATCGATTATTAACTAACGCCAGAATCTTTTTTTTTATAGCAACGACAATCTTCGAAATAATCTACTTTAAAGTAATTCACAAAAAAAATCAATTATATCTTTCTTTTTTGGAAACTAATTAATTTATTTTGTTCTTTACCAACCAAACCAGTACAAATATCCTTCTTCACCTTTCTCAACCTTTTTCATTAATAATTACCCTTTTCTAATATAAAAATAGTTTATCCCATTCAAAATCATTTTAATGCTTTAAGCTTTATATATATTTCCTTTGCTTTTCGAAAGTTTTAAGCAATTAGGATGAATTTACCTCGAGAGTATAAGTAACTAATCGTAGATAGTTACATAGCAATATAAAAGGTTTGCTTCAAGTTTATATTCTTTACCCAAACGCTTTACTTTTTTAATTTTTATAAGCTTTTTTCTTTTGCTTTACAAATACATTAGATCCAACTTTTCTTTACAATTTGCACATAACAAATATCTTATTTAAGTCCAAATTACCAGAATTACTATTGCGTACGTTTTTCTAGTAGAAAACATACTTAAAAATTTATATAATTAATAAAATAGCAAAATTTTTCCAAAATTAAAAAAAGAAAGAAATGATCGTCGGAGATGCTCGAGATCAGCGTTCTTTATCTAATCCTATGCTTCTGTTTGATGCTATATTCTCGAAGCCGGCTGAAAAACATATTTTTGCAATTAAATAAATTAATAATTATATTAATTAATTTTTGAAAAATGTTCACAATATAATATAGGAATAGCATAGGCTGGTTAGTTCAAATCAGATTAAAATGCTTAAGCAATATAAATCAATGCTCGCAAAGAAAAAAAAAGAAAGCTTAATCTGTATTTGATTTGATAAAGCAATTAAAGGCATAAAAAAACAGATTAATGGAAAAGGTAGCTTCCAAGCTGGAAAAAGAAAAAAATAAAAAATGTTTATTTATAAAATATTTTCGAAATACGCTATTAAAAGAAAAAAGTTTTTATAATAAATTATATGCTTTTTGCGTCCTCGAACCTATTTCTCGCAATATAATACTTCGAATCAATAATGCGATTTTTAAGAAAGCCAAAACAAATATATTTATAAATTATAAATATTTTAAACTTAATTATTATATTGCGAAGCTTGCTAAAAGCGCTGCGAAATCAAAAGCTACATAGGACCAGGTTATATATAATGCTTCGAATCTTTCTAAATACAAATTAAAGTTTATATTATTTAAATTATTATATTATAAAAAAACAAATACAAAAAAAAATACATTTTTTAAAAGATTTTTTAATAAAAAAAAAAAATCCTAAAAAGCGAAAACCGAAGGTGTTTATCCAGTTTAAAGCATTTATTGCTAGATTTAATTCTTCTAATTAGCCCCAAGCACAACCTATCACAAAGGAAAAGCTATTGGAGCGTACGAAGAAAACCAGCAAAGCCGAGCCTCTACGCAGAAGCAGCAGAAAAGCAAAGAGAAAGGGATCGAAAAAAAGCACAATAATTAATTTAAAATGCTGTCAGATGTCTGAAGACTGGAAAGCTATTGTGGAAAAATAGGAGAACAGCACCTTTAACAACAAAATAAAAATTATAAGCGAATTAAGACTCGGCATCAAAAATAAAAAAAAGCTTTTTCCGGAGCCTTGTAGAGAACATATCGAGGCCTTTATATTTGCATTCTTTATGCTTGTTAACGATTCCTTAGATAAACTTTTTTTTAAACTTTTTAAAATAAGCGATGTGATCAAGGAAACTTAGCGCTTTAGGAGATCTTGGGTTGATGATAGGACAGCCGAATTTTTTAATAAAAGCTTTGAGAAGATTTCTCGATATCGGGCCAGATCATTTTTTAGAAGCAATTATCGGCCTAGTCAAAATCTATCCTTTAATCTTGAGTCGACAATGCAAAAAAGCAAGGGAGTGGATCGACTAGTTAATATCAATAATCTTATGCTCAAGTGGCTTTTTAATAATTTTTCTCTTATAAGTATCTTTAATAAGGAGTTAGAAATGTATAAGTTCCATTGTCGAGCGGCTAAGATAAAAAGCGCTATTCTGCCTAACATATACCACTTTATTATTATGCAAATCGTTAAAATAAATCCTTAGCTTTGGGTCAATTATATAGGCAAGCGTTAAGATCACCAAACAGCTCTTGTTACAATTTCTACGCCTATGCGAGTATGGGATAAGGGCTATAAGATAAATGCTAAAATTGTAAATAATATTTCTTTAGATCGATTCTTTTGCGCGCTTATAAAAGACGTTATTATAAAAGAAAATGATGTCACAGCTACGATCTGCCCGTTAATAACTCGAAAAAAAAGCTTGAATCGCGTGGCTAAAAATTATCTTAAGCATTAGGGGCATAAATAGAAAAGCAAAATAATATTTCTTAAGGATTCTGATGGTCTTCTTTTTGGAAATTTTACTAAGCTATTTGAAAGCAAGCCTGTCAAGATGAAATCGAAGGTGGGCAATATTGTTATATATCCTTTGGATTTTGCTATCGTTCTCAAGGCCAAAAATATTAGGAAAAGAATATTATTTTCTATTAAGTACATTACTATAAATGTTAGTAATATATATAAGAATAGGATTAAGGCTTCGGTATATACAGATGCCCACAGAGGACTGCGTGCTCCGAGCACCCCAAGATTTGGGATAAATAATGATAATAATATATTTAATTCTGAAGTAGCTATTAGAATCAAAAGCTTAGAATTTTTTTCGGATTTTTTGGTTGATGCTAAAGGCCTTGATAAAGGCGAGATGCAAATGGATAAGAAAGCATAGCTAAACAAAAAAGCTCAGGACAAAACCAAATATATAAATTGGCAAAAATAGGCAAAAATTAAGGCCAAGAAAGCCTTTGGCTATTTCAAAAAGTTGGAAATGCAAGCTTATCCAGGAAATATTTTATATTTCAGATAAAGCAAAAATGCCAAGGCATTTAGGCCGCCTTCTTAGCTTTATAATAAAATTATTAATATTTTATCTAATAAAGAATTATTGCCCTTTAGCCTATCTAAAGCAGCCTTTCGTGATCTCAAGAAAGAGATGGATAATTCTGCCTCGAAATCTTCTGCGAAGCGAAAAAGAAAGGACACGGCCGACCCTTTGGACGATCCGAAATTTAAAAAAATACTAGATAAGATTATGCGACTTTTAGAGAATAATTCGGATTCGGTCTTTGAACCAAAGTATTTTCGAATTAAGGAGCTAGTAAAAGAAAAAAATGTTTGAAATGTAAAATGGCCTTGCAAAAATTTAAAAAAAGGATTTTTTAAAAGGTTAAGGCAGAAGATATTAATTAATATGCAAGATATGATTGATTTTTGGTACTCGGGACGAGCACCTATGCGGGAAGAATTGTATGTAGCAGGGGAATTGCCCTTTGCTTTATTATAAACGAAATTAAATGAGATTAGAATGTTGCAAGGATCTCTATCTTAATGTTTATATCTAGGAAAAAAAGCTCTTTTTAAAAAGAGAATATAGAGCATAGAGATCAGAAACAATAAGAGAAAATAAAAAATTATGCCAACAAAATCAAATGTCCAGTTACAATAATAAATCAATAGAATCGATATTAGAAACAACCTTATTCATATATTTTAATGACCATTCTCAAGCTCAATTATTAGAGATTATTTTAGGCCTCGAGTCGCAGCTCTTGGTTTTACCACACCCAGCCCTAAAACCCCCCCACAATATAGCATCAAAATATAATACTAATTGTTATAAATTTTTGATTCGTTTTCGCATAACTTATATTGCCTTCGATTTTGCTTTTAAAAGTTTAAATTATAATAAGAAAAAATTTATAACAAAATTTAAATAAATTAATGTTTAATTAAAGATTCGTTAATATATCGCTAACTTAGTAATAGGAATCGATCTTAAATTTCTATTCAAAATGCTATTGCCAACAGCACCAATTTTATTTTAAGCAACTTGCAGAAATTGAAAAAAGCTATAAATGATCAAACTAAAATTCTTAAAATAAAGCTAATCGAACTCGGAAATCGAATAAAATAATTTTTTTTTAAATATTTAACAAAGTTAAGAAATTTTTATTTATAATTTTCGTTATATAAATGCAGTAAATTAATTAAGGCTTCGTTAAACTTTCGGTAATAAATTATTAACTAATATTATTTAGGTTAATAATATCAATTTGCTTATTTAAAATTTCAAAGATTTTTTCTTTAAAAATATTATAGCTTTTCGTTACTTTAATAATAATGCTATAAATAAATTCCAAGCTAGATTGCGTCAAAATATAATTCCTAAAAAATATCTTTAAAACCTGGCAGCCCAAGCTTTTGATAATAAAGTAATAAAAACGGCTGGGATAGATCCTGATACAAAGCTATTAATACTCGTAGTACCTAAAAATTAAATTGATTATTTGGGAGCCAATAGTTAATAATTTATTAAAGATAAAATTTATAGTTTTTTGCTTTGAAAAATTAATTTTATTTTTAAATCTTTTGCTTTTTTTTAGCTTTGTTTATAATTATTTTTTTATTAAAATTATTCTTATCGAATTTCTTAATTAATCGTTTGCATTTATCTAAATAATTAATCGTTAATTATTCGTTATCGGCTGGTATATATCCAATCCATCGAATTAGCTATTTTTTTTAATTTTTTCTAGTTTTTTTAATAAATATTTGTTTTATTTTATATTTTTTATTATTTTTCACTAAATTAGGTTAATATATTATTGGCGAATTGCTTTTTTTTTTCGATAATATAACTCTAATAATAATATATAAAAAATATTATAAAGCCTACTATATTTAGATAGTAATAATAGCTAATATATTTAAGTTTTAATAATTTTAACGATTTTAAAAAATTCTAGGAATTTATGGTTTAGTTTTTTGTTAATTCAAATTGTTTTAATATTTTAAAATAATAATAAAACTTTATTTCCAATATTAAAAGATTTTGGCATATGGTTTTGGTTCTATTACTTTATTTATTATTTTTTGATTTTTCGCCAAATAATTATTAATTTTTTTTTTTATTGTTATAATAGCTTTAGCATATTTTTTTGCTAATAATATTTTTTCTTTAATAAAATCGTCCTCGATTCCTTAGCAATTTTCTAACGATATGCTATATTTGGCTTTATTAAGTAATATATTAATAAAATCGTAAAATATATTATTATATATAAATTTAGCTATTAGTAATAAATTTACCTAATCGTTTTGCATATAAGAAATATAAACTTTTAGCTATGTTTTAATAGCTTAATTTTGTTTCTTAATTTATTCGTTTGTTTATAAATAAAAAGCAATTAATAATCTTTTTTTTTATTTTTAAATAAAAGCATAATTTTGATTAGAACTTGCTAATAAAAACTAAGCCTTTGTTTAATATTATATATATAGGTAATTTATAATTTTTAAATCAATGTTTAAAAAATAAATTTGCTAGTATTATAATAATAATGCTTTTATTGCAAGGAATATATTTGAACGTTTTCGTAAATCTATTTATTATAACAAAAATTAAATCAAATATAGCTTTAAATATTTTATTTTTGCTAAAAAATAAATTTATAATAAAATTTATTAAAATAAATTAAAAAAATTTATTTGGTATATATAGCGCTTGCATTTCGCTAATCTTTCGGTAACGAATCGTTTTAATTTGTTAATAAACATTATATATTTAAATATAAGCTTTTATATTTTTATATAAGGCTGGCCAGTAATATTTTTTTTTTTATTAGCTTAATAATTTTTAATTGCCCAAAATAATCACCAAATAAATCGTCATAATAAATTTTTATAATTTTTTTTTTTAATTATTATATCAGGAAAAATATATGCTTTTTTTTATAGTTTTATAAGCCCACTAATATCCAATCTTTACTTGGTTTAAGCATTAGCTTTTTTTTTTTTTTTATTTTTAATATTGTTAAAAAAAATTTTTTTTGCAATTTAATTAATAATAAAAATAGCGTTTTTAATTTATTAAAATAAGCTATTTTTAATTTTATAGCATTTGCTACTACTATTTTCGATATATAATAATTATTATTATTAATATTAACAAATAACATTTTATCATTATTTTGCAAAAAAGTTCTTAAGTTTCTTTTATAAATTTTTGCAAAGTTATCGATCTAATTATTATTAATTAATTCGATAATATCAGCTTTGGACTCAAAAAATTAATTGCTAGCTATAGCTCGAAAACAGCTAAAATATATAAATTTTATTGTTTTTTTTATGCCTGCTGTTTTTTTTAATTTTTTTTTGGAACGAAGCAATTCTTCGTTTGTTGCTATTTTTAATTTGTTTTGTAATATAGGTAATAAATTAATTTCTTAACTTTTTATTAATATATAATTAGGCCTTTGTAAAGGTTTATCGGCTGGGTTTAATGCTTTAGGTTAATATTTAATTTCGAAATTATAAGCGGATAAATTTAAAGCCTATTTGGCTTATCGACGATTTAGCATCGTAATTTTTATAAAATATTAAAAATTATTATAATTTGTTAAAATCTCGATTAGAAAATTGTTATTTTTAAGATAATATTTTTAATGGCTAAAGTTCTTAACGATTGCTATTAATTTTTGATCAGGAATATTATAATTTAATTTTGCAAAATTAAACTTTTTATTATAAAAAGCAATTAGTTAATAATTAATCTTTCGATTATTTTTTAGTAGCCATTCGGTAGGCTGGGATAACATTGCTTTTATAGCCACTTCTAAGGTATTTGTTTTTATTCTAATAAATTTATTAGGAAAAAAATGCATTAATATCGATGCAATAGTAAAAGCCGTTTTAAAATTATTAAATGCTTTTTGTTAATTAATATTCCAAAAAAATAAATATTTTTTTTTTATTTTTTTTGCTATTTTTTAATAAATTCGTAAAGGATCGAGCTATTTTTAAATAATTGTTAACAAATTATTTATAAAAAATTGGCAAATTTAAGAAATATCTAAATTTTTTTTATAAAAAATAGGCATAAGCCATTCCTTAATAGCTTTTATTCGACTAGGTTCCATTACTATCTTTTGGGTATTAATAATATATTTTAAAAAATTTATTTTTGTAATATTAAATATATATTTAAATTTTTTAATATATAATTTATGCTTTCTTAAACGTTCTAAAACTTTCTTAACGTATCGAGAATATTTCGTTAAATTTTCGCTATATATTAATATATTATTTAAGTAGATTATATAGGTTTTATTTAAGAAATTATTTAAAGCTTCGTTAATATAGGTTTGAAAGATTGCTGGGGCATTGGCTAACCCGAAAGGCATTACTAAATATTCGTAGTACCTATATTGGGTTCGAAAAGCAATCTTTTATTTATTTTTTGGTCTAATTTTTATTTAATAATATGCATTTTGTAAATCAAGTTTAATAAAAATTTTAATTTTTTTTTAATCGATCGAGCATTTCCTTTACCAAAGGTAATAGATAGCGATTTTTTACCGTTATTTTATTTAATTTTTTATAATCTACGCAAAGGCGTAAAGATCTATCCGATTTAAATATAAAAAAAAATAGGAGATCCTGCTAAACTAATATTTTTCCAAATCCAGCTTTTGGCCAGATTATTTTTCAAATATTTTTTTAGGATTTTTAATTTTTTCTTTAATAATGCATAAATAGATTTATAAAAAAGATCTTTTTTCCCCGTATTAATAAAATAAAATTGTTGATCCGTAAAAAGAAGTTCATTAGCATTTTCTTCTAAAAACATATCAAAAAGTTCGTTATATTTTTAAGAAATTATTAAGATTTCGCTAACCAATATAATATATTATAAAAAAAATTAAAAAAAAAACTTAATTTTTTTTTCGCGATTTTATTAAAAATTTTGAATTTTATTAATTTAATAAATTTTTTATTTAGCTTATATTTCCAAATACTGTTAATTTAATTAATTATTAGTTTAGTAATAAATAACCAAGGTTTCCCCAAGATTATATCGATATCTGGCATATCGATTATAAATAATAATTGTTTCGTTAAAGTTCTCTTGATTTTATTAAAAATTTTTATTTTTATTTTGGTATTATAAATTTTATAAATAATATTAGGATTATTATTTAGTTTTTTTATAATTTTAATCGATTAATTCTTATAATCCAAGTTTTATTTTTTTATTAATAAACGTAAGATTAGATTGTTATTAGAACCATTATCGATTAAAGCTTTAGTGATTTTTTATTTTTTATTTATAGGTAAAAAAAACGTTAGCTTTTAGTCGAGTATTTTTATTAAGCTTTTCAGCTTTAGGACGAGCTATAAAAATGTTGGACTTCTTTTGTTCCTTTCTAGCTTTTGTTTTTTCTAATATTAATTTAAAACAATTCGGTAATATATGCTTTTTTTTGTTGCAATTATAGCATATAATAAATTTCTTTTTTTTATTTTTTGTTTCGAGAACCTAATTCACGGGATTTTTTTTAAGGTTTCGTTAAGGAATTGATAAAATTTCGTTTTCTTTTTAAACTTTTGAAATTTTTTGTTTTGGAATTAGAATTGCTTTTTTTTAATTTTTTTTCGATTTTTTTCGATTTCGGGTTAGGGTTTTTAAGATAGCTAGTATTAGTAAAAGCAATAAGTTTTAAAAGCTTTTTTTGGTCGTAGTATTAATCTAATTTTCCGGTTCTAATAATAGATTTCTTGGTAGCTTTATTTAATTTATTATAAAAATTTTCTTTTAGTTACCAATTATTTAATTTTGGTTAATTTTTTTTTTAATCCTTTAAAATATTTCAAAAAATTTTAAATTGTTTAGTTTTTACTTTGTCGAGCCTTTAAATATTAGGCTTTGTTTATTGTTTTTTTCTAGGTAGGTTTACTAATTTCGTTATTTAGGAATTAAATAAATTCTTTTTATATTATAATATTTAAACCAATAGGATTTTTCTTATATATAATAATAATATTTTCTTTCAAATAAGTATTAACCTATACTATTTTGTTTCGATCCAATTAATAATTTTTTGGCTTATAATCGAAATTTCGTTGATATTCTTATTTAAACTTTTATCGTTTAATATAGCTATTTCCAAAATATGCTACCGGCGAATTGNGTTTNTTTTTTTTTTTTTTTTTGATAATAAATTAATAATTCGTTAGGGGTTCGGTACCGGAATAAATCCAATTTTTTGTCGTTGGGCGTGTTATTTAGCCTTTTTAAGATAGAAATCCAGGTTTTTTTTTAAATTGCTTTTTATATTTTTTTAATTATTTGATCTAATATTTTATTGTTTAAATGCAAAGCTTCGATTATTTCTATTAATTATCTTCGATGTTCCTTACTAGGACTTGGTTAAAAAATAATTAAAGATTCGGCGACGTTATTTATTATAGAAGCTTTTTCCTTATCCCAAGCATTATTATTAATAGGAAAAATTTTGGAACAAATATTTCGTAATATTTTGCGTTTTTTTATTAAATTAATTAAAAAGCGTTCAAAATGTAAAAATTACTTTAGGATAACCTAATTAAAAATTTTAGAAATATTTTAAAGAATAAAATAGGAATCATTAATAAATTAATAATAATTATGCTAATATTTAAACTAAACGCTAAAGTTCCGTAAGGAAACTTTAGTTCTATTTATATATAATTAATATAAAAAACTAAAAGTATATTCCGTATACATTTTCCTTTATTATCCGCATGTATATAATCCTTTATTAATAATATGCTTGCATTTTATATAATAAAGAATATTGCAAGTTTCTTTGATATATTCACATTACACTAAAGCTTTTAATTATTTATTTTGCTTTATATTTTAAAATATTATTATTTTGATTTCTTTTAGTTTTTAGTATTAGTTTTCCTAATAAAACCTTAATATTTAATAAATTAAATCTTTTTTTTAGTTGCTAAATCTTTTTATAATTAAAAATTTAATATTTTTTATTAATTGCTTTCTTTTATTTAGGTTATTTCGGGGTTTGTTTTGCTTTATAAATCGTTAACGGATCATTATATATTAATAATTTTTAATCCGCAAAATAAATTATTGAAAATATAGCACTTTTTTATTAATTTATTAATTAATATTTTTTTTTATAAAATTATAAATTTAAAATATAAATCTTATTTTTGAAATCTTTAGGCCTGCTTTTTGATCTTGGCTAGAATTAAATTTTATTTTTATTTTAAAGTATATTCGATAAATTTTTAATTTTATTATTTAAGTTATTTTTTAGTATATTAAGCTTTTTCTTAATATCGATTTCCAGGTTTAATTTTGAACTAAAGCTAATTTTATTACCTAAATTCTAATTGTTTTTAAAATTCTGCTAATTATTTTTGCTTTTTTAATTAATTATTTTATTTTTGATTTTAGAAAAAATTAAAATATTAGCTTTTTTTGGGAATAGCTTAGTAATTAACTTTTTTTTATTAAACCGAACGTTAAATAAGCGAATTATTCGGCTTGCCGAAGGGCTTTTTCTAATAAATATATATATTTAAAATATATGCTTTTTTATTTTATTTTATAAAAATGCTAACTTTAACGCGTTTTTTAATTTTTTAATTTGTTACGCGACATTTTTTTAATATTTAAACATATATTTTGCAATTTAATACTTTGAAATAAGCTATAAATAGCTTATTATTCTAATCTAAATAAAATTTATTTGTAAAAATTTTAAATAAAAATTTTTTTTTATATAAAAATATAATTATTTTATTTATAATAAAAAACTATAGTTTCAAATATAACCGGCCACAGGAATATAAAAATATTTATATTAATTATAACTATTCTGGTTTTTTTATAAATAATTTTAATAAAACGTTTTAAAATTCCGTTTTGCTCTAAATTGTAAAATATAATTAGTTTTATTTTCTAACCCAGCTCCTCTGCCAGCTATATTAGCTTGGTCGGGGAATATTTTTTGCCATTATTTATTCGCTATTTCTTAATGGTTTTTTAATATTAAGTTTGGATTATTTTCTAATATTTAATTATAGCATTATATACTTTATTTTTTGCTATATAAAAATAGATTTATCGAATCGAAAATGCTTTTTCAATAAATATTATAGCATATTTTTTCTTTTTAATGCTTAAGAATATAATTATAACAACGTTAATATAAATTTTATTAAATATTTTAAAATATCAAAATTTAGCTTTTTTTTGCATATGCCGTATTGCTTTCTTTTTCTTATAAGAATCATAAAGTTTCAGCTTTTTATTTTTTTGATCAAAGCATTTCTTTTTTTTAAAAATTATTTTTTTAATTATTTTTAATATTTTTCTAATGTTTTCAAATTTTAAATAATTGAAACGCTTATGTTAAAGCCGAATTAAAGTTTTTTTCAATATTAATATAATGGCCGGAAAAGCATATATGCAATATGCTTTAATAATTATTATTTTTTTATTAAAGCAAAAAAAAAAATTATTTTTTAATATTAATTATTAGATTTTTGTTAATTATGCTAATTTTTTCTTTTCCCAAAAGATTTTTTGCTTTAAAAATATTAATTCCATATTTAAAAAAAATTTAAATTTTGTTTAATTTCAAAATGAAAATATAATTCTTATTATTTGTAACGCAAATTAACGTATATTTATTATATTTAAATAGCTTTTGCAATTTTTTTACTATATTAACCAAAAATAAATTCGCTAATTAAAATATATTAAAATTAAGATTTTCGATCGAATTAATAATATAATATTTTGTTTTAATATTAAATAGCGTTTTTTGCTAGTTTAATAATAATTTATTTATATAAACGCAATAATAGCTTTTTTTAGCATAAGTTTTATCGTTATTCTAATTCTTATTTTGAAATTTATTTGCTTTTTTAATTGTTTTTTTATTTTTTTTAAATTTATTAAAATTATATAAAATAAATTTTTTTTTTGGTTTTTTTTTTTCCATTACTAACATAGCTTTTTATTAATAATAAAGCAATTCTCTAACTTGTAAAATGCGTTGGAATTTTTGCAGTTTTTGCATTTTTTTTTTTAATTTATTTTTGGATTTGCTTTTATTTTTATTTTTTTTGGATTTTTTATTTAACTTGCTATTATAATAAGCTTTAGATCCTTTAGCCGTTCTATTTTTTTTGCGTGCCTTATTAAATATATCCTGTATTAAAGCCTTAAGTAATAAGCTAATAGCAAAGTTTTTAAAATTTGATTATTATTATTTTGCTTATAATAAATACGCGTTTAAAAAATTTATTATAAATTTTAATAATTGCTATTTTTTTGGCATGCTTATATTTTATATTTTATTTAGTTTATTAATAAATTTAATATAAGCGATAATAAACTTTTTTTAGGCTAAAATAATTTTTTAGCTTAATATTTATTTAATTCATTAATAAATTATATTGTAATATCGCTTCTGATCTTTTATATCGGGTTTAAAAAATAGTTTATATATTAATAATTATATAGCAGCTATTAATTGCTTAAGCTAAAATTTTCTTTATATTTAATTTAATAATATTTATTATAATCGAATTTGTTTTTTTTTTAGTTTTTTTTATTACTTTAGCTTTTTTTTTGCTAATTTTTTTATTATATTTATTAATTGATGCTAAAATCTTTATTTATAAATCAAATATATTTTTCAAATTATTTAATATTGTAATATTTATAATATTATTTTTATTTATTTTTTAAAAAATTTTTTTTTTAAACTTTACGCTTTCGGAAAATAAAATTTTTTTTATTTTTTATTTATATTTAATATTTTAATTTTTTTTTATTTTATATTTAATTTGCTATATAATAAATAATTTTGATATTTGTTAATTAATTATTTGGGTAATTAATTAATTAATATATTTGTCGTCGAAATCGTTTTTAAATATTAATAATAATTTATTATTTAAAGGTTTATTAAATTAATATAATTAAATTAGGATATTTCTGCGTAGCTCTCTTTTTTTACCAAATGCAATTTTCTTTTTTTTGCGTAATGCCTTTTTTGCTTTTCGTTTTTCCTTAGTTTTTGCTATATAAATTTATTAAATAAAATAAATATAAAAAATTTATACATTTATTAAAAATATAAAACTTAAACATTTATTGCTTACGCAGCCGGGCTCATAACCTATTAAATTTTTAAATATAATAATTGCATAAGGTTCAAAATAAAAAAAAAAAAAATAAATAATATTAATTTATTTAGAAATTAAAGTAATCCAAAAATATAAATTTATTTATATTTATATTCTTGCTTAGATAACTAATATTTAGTTTTTTATATTTACCAATATACTACCGATATCCCACCGATATTTACAGGTTTAGCCTCCATTAGCTAGTCGTAATCAATTCTTAACATTTAATAAATAATTTTTATTATTAAATTTAAATTTTTTAGTTAGGCTTATTATTATTACATTTTTTTCCCGCTTTTAAATTTTCGCGCTTATAAAATTTAATTTTATATTTATATATTTATTAATATTTTTATTAAATTTATTATTTTTCAAAACTTTTGGCTTTTAAAAAAAATTTATTAATTGTTATATAAAAAACTTTTTTAATATATTTAATTTCGAAATTAAATAATTAAATTTAAACAAGCTATTTTATTATTAAAATATTTAAAAAATTAATTATAGCACAATTTAGCTGGGTAATTAAAATATTAATATTTGTTTTAAAAATAAAATATATATTATGCAAATAAATTTTGCATTTACATAATATTTTTAAAATTGCTTTATATTTTTTTTAATAGCGTTATAATTTTTTTTNNNNTTTTTTTATAAGAAATATAATATAATTAAAATATAATTTAAATATAAATATAATCTAAATATAGCTAAACGATCTGCGCAATATCTTCGAATTGAATCTTGCAATATTTTTTAATAAAAAATAGAAAATTATTAAAGCAATTGCGTTGATAAAATCCAAGTTAAAAATAATGCATACCAACATTATACAAACCTATTTTAAGCTGCAATTATATTAAAAAAAAGTTCTTAAAATAAGTTTTTTATTATAATTTTGCGAAAAAATATAAAAAAAAAAAAAAAAATAGCAAAAGCTATTTAAGCTTTTTGTAATTTTTGGCGAAACGTATATTTTTGATATATTATATAATGTGGCAGGAGAATTACCCCTTGCCTCATTATAAGCGAAATTAGATGAGATTGGGGAATCACAAAAATCTTTGCCTAAATGTTTATATTTAGAAAAAAGAATTTTTCTTAAAATTTTTTTTTATTATTATTATAAAGAGGAACATGTATATAAACTAAATTATATTAATAGAATTAAGCATTCAGTTACAAAGGCAGATCTATAATATTAATATTAAAGATAACTTTATTTATATATTTTAATAATTATTTTTAAATTTAATTATTAAAGATTATTTTAAACCTCGAGTCGCAGCTCTTGGTTTTTACCACATCCAGCCCTAAAACCTACCACCAATGTGAGAGGGCATTTCCTCCCCTACAATAGACCTACTAATTTTAAATTTATAATAATTAAATCATATTACCAGGATCCCAACTTTGCTTTCCTAAGCTTTAAAGATTCCGATAGCGAAAAATTTATTTTTTCAAATAAAAAAAACTTATCTTATTAATTAATCCGCGAAGAAAAGCAGGGGCTATTTTAAAAAATTGAAAAATATTTAATAAATAAAAGCTGATTATATAACTAATTTGCTTATTGCTTTTTGCGTTACTTATAACAAAAATAATGATTTTGATAAAATTAACTTAAAGCTATTTATAAAAGCTTTTATTATACGCAAAAAGCAAGCTAATAAAGCTTTATTATTAAAGCTGCGCTAAAAAAGCGTGATTATTATTGCCAAAATATTATTTTAAAAATTCCAATAGTAAGAAATTAATAATTTAATTGCAAAAAAAGTTTTTAAATTTATTTAATATAATTTTACCAAGCATTTTAAACTTAGAATTTTTAATTTTCGATTAATAAATAAAATTAAAAGCAAAACTATTGCATTGCTTTATAAGAAATCCAAATTAATTATTTAAATATATAACAATATAAAAAAAAAAGCTTATTTTTACTTAATTGCTTATTATTTAACAAGCAAATTAATAATTAATTTTTATATTAGTATTAGCACTTGCTTAATTAAATATTAACTTATTTTTACGCAATATTACCTAAATATATATGCAATCTATAATTTTTTTCAACTAATCTTGGCTCAACTTTTTAAAAAAATATAAAATCAATATTTTTTTTAATATTATTATAATTATTAAAAAATCATTATATAGCATTCCGGAGGCAGGAATTTATTAATAAGTTATTTATTATTAATATTACAAAAACAAGCTTTTTATAGCTATATTTATATATAATTTTTATTTTCTTATTATTATTTATAAAAAAGCCTTTAAAATCATCGATATATAAATCGATAATATATTATTTTTTAAGTTAGAAAAATTTGTTATTTTGGAAAATAATAAGCTTTAGAAAGTAGGACTTATCGCCAAGCCAAGAAATTAGCTTTAATATATATTTAATTTGATTTTTAATAATTATATTTTTATATATTTTATCGATAATATTATAATTATTAAGCAGAAAAACTAAAGCAAAAAGCTTTAACTAATTAATAAAATATTCGATTTTAAAACCTAATATATAAAATAATAAATATATAAAATATATATTGCATTTATATATTAACCAAAAGCTTAGTTTAATTTTTTCGTTACTGCCTAATATTAAGATCCTATAGTCGAGAACGTTAAAATATTAAATAAACAAATTTAATAATAAATGAATTATTTGAATTAAAAATTTTAATATATTTTATTAATATTCGAATTAGCTAAGCTTTATATTTTTGTTAATAGATCGTTTGCTAATAATTAAACTTTAATTTCCAAATTAAATATTTAATTATATTTGTTAACAAAACGAAATCGAAATAAAATTTTATATTATAAAAAAATCTAGTTTGTTATAACTTAACAAAAAATAAAAAAATTATTAGAAATGTTTTTGCTTTTAAAATTTATGATATAATCGAAAAAATTAATATAAAAATTATTATTAAAACAATTTTTAAAATTATTATTAATTAATTTGCTTTGTTTTAAATATTAATTATTATTTGTACAAACTTTTATTCTCTGTATAAATGCCTTGTCAAGTTAGGAATTACAAAAAAGAAATGTTTTATAATAAATATTATAATTTTCTAACAATTTTATAAAAAATAAAAAATTATGAAAATACGATAAATTAATAGCAAAAATAATCTTGCGAATGCCATAATAAAAGAGGTACGATTGAAATGGCGACACGCTAAGGATAATGAAAATGCATTATTAAGCTTTGACCCCTGCTCTAGACCCGATTTAGCTAGAATAATATAACGTAACTTGCACATGCAATCCAATCATTTATGGAACAACCAATTAAAGCTTGCGAATTCGAAGCCAATTCATTTTCCCAGCATGCTAATAAACGATCTTTTTCCTCGTTATTTAATTGGCTAGCAATTTTGCTTATTTCAAAAAAACGTAATCTAATTTAATTCAAGGTTTTATTGGTTTAAAGTTTAGCTCTTAGCTCACGTGATAAATTATGTGACTCGTTCTTAACCTTAACTAGTACCCTTATATTATATATCTCAAATCCTGATTTATTAAATTAATAAATATATTCTTTCCAATTAAGCTTTTCAATCAAAAATAAAAATTTATAAACAAGAATTATATAATAATAAAAAAGCTAATAAAAGCGAGCAAATTTGCAAAAGCATATGCCATTACTCGAAAGCATAAAATCCTTGCCTGATTTGGCAAGTAAAGTAGCCGCCTTAATTATATGCAGCTTTTTAAGCCCGAGCATTATATAACTTAGTATATTAAATAATAATTGCAATAATTCCAACTAGCAAATATTTTAAGCGAATTGTAAGCTTCGAAATTTTTGCTAAAAATTTAAGCGATCGATGCCAAGCCTTGATTGGATTGGTTATAATAACTTAAAAAAATAAAGCGCTATATTTACGTGCATAATTAGCCCATTTTTCAATTTTTAAAAGCTAATTATTTCGAATATAATTAGCTAATTAAAAATTAGCTGCTAAAGCAATTATTTAATTAATTAATTCCAAGGCACCAAGCTTAGTTTGGCGATTACAAAGCGCTAATATAAAAGCAGCACGTGATTTAGAATCCGCTTTTATATTAAGCTTTCGTTTAATTATACGTTGGCAATAAATTTAACAAAGCAAATAGCTAATTTAATAAATATAATTGGTTAGATTTAAAATAAAATTAAAATAAGATTATTTAAAAGCTTATTTAAGCCACATATTTCGGTTTCTCCTGCAATTAACCCTGGAAATGCTAGGCGGAACGCTTTAATTTCAGCCGCTAAATTATTTGTAATTATGTGCCGAGCATGCTATATAATTTATTTTTTAAGTATTAATAAGAACTTTGCAATTAATTCTTCGAATTCGTTAAATAAAAATTCATAAGCAAGCGGTATTTAGCAAGCATAATTATTACGTGCCATAAGAATAAAAAGCTTTCATTCTAATTAATTAATTTTATAAATTAAATTTATAAAAATTAAGTAACCGTAGCGAGTTAGTTGACCTAACCGTTCTGGCTGGGCAAAAACAATTTTATAGCTAATAGTTTCATCCAATAAGCATGCTTAAATAAGTAAGCTAATTTATTTGAGCGAATTAAGTTTTTCGAATGCTTTTTTAATTTGAATTTTAATTATGTTTTTTAAATTATATAATATAAATAAAGCATTTGGATTTGCTATACGCCAGCTAGTTCTATTATTAATTGCGTCTTGCCGAGTTAGATATAATTCACCAATTAAATTAAGCCGCATTCGAATATTAATTTGATTATTTCCTTAAATTGCATTAATTATAATTGTAAAAGCATATTTTTTAGCAATATTTTATTAAATTATTGTTCGAATTAAGCTATTTCGCTTATTGGCATCGCTTTCATTTAATAAATAAATATACTAACAATTAAATTGGCTTTTTACGTAATAAAATTTTACGTAATTTTCAAATTTATAAATAATAAAACTTATATTATATAATTAAATAAATCGCTTAATTATATTTGCTCGTTGCGAAAAGCTAGGTATAAAAGTCGGATTACGAGCTCGCTTAAATCAACAAATTACATAATAATAATTATAATTACATAATAATATTAAATAACGTAATCTTTAAATTAAATAAATATTATTAATTAAAAATTAAAATAATTTATAATTAGTTATATTAAGCGAAAATAAAAAAAAAAAGCTTAAAAAGAATATTTCGAATAAGAGGGGTATCACGTGGTAAAGCTTGAAATGAATTCATTTCGATCGAATTGCTAAATTAATTCTATGGAAATATAGCAAATTAATATAATTGGTTCGCTTCCGATATCGGGTAGCGGTAAGGAGAATCCGGTTGCTTTGACCCAATCGGGTCTAGCACCGTGGGGTCAAAGCTCAATAATGCATTTGCATTATTCTTAGCGTGTCGCCATTTCAATCGTACCCAATAAAAGCAGCATTTAATAAAATATTGGAAATTTTTATTAATATTAATAAGGCCCAGATTTGAGTCAAAAAATAAATAAAAAGAAAGAAGAAGAAAAAGTAAAAAAAATTATATAGAAAGCTTGGGCCTTAGGTCATGTAAATTTAAAAAAATTTTAAATTTACGTATATTTTATATAAGAATTAAAAAGCGATTTTTGGTATTGTTAACATAAAAAAAAAGTTTGCTAATATGGGAATATATTTCGGGTTATAAAAAGCAACTTTATTTATAGAAATACAAGAGGTTACCATCGGGGCATATGTAGAAATAGCTTTATATATTGCTTTTTTGGGCCTTATAAATAAATATAAAAGATTAGCAAAAGATAACTAATAAATTAATAAAATTTATTAAGAGGCACTTTTTGAATATATAAAAAGTTTTTCTCTCCCAATTTCTTCCAGCTTTAGACTTTATATAATATATTTTATAAACGTACAAATTCTCAACACATTGATTGCAATTACCCTTGAGGTTTACCAATAGTTAAGTAATAAGTTAGGTAACAAATTAAATAATTTCGCTTAACAAAATCAGGTAATGTACAAAAATTATATAGTTTTTATTTTAGTTATCGTAAAACAATAATTTATAATAAATTTATTAACAATATCCTAACTTTTACTTTTTTAATATTACATTTTTTATAATTTGGCTTTTTTGTGCGTAATAAAAATATCTTCAATAAAACTTCTAAAGTTTTTTTAAGCAATTAAGATTTTTTATAGATTTTTATAAGTTGTTATTTTTTTTATTATTTTTTTATTTAATTCAATATTTTTGCTAATTATTTATTTTTATTTAAATATTTAATATTTTTTTTATTTTATATATCTTTAAATTATTTTTGAATTAAACTTTAATATTATTAATTAGTTAAGCATTTTTTTAGCTAATTTTAATAATAATACATAGAATATAAAATATAATCGGGATCTTAATAATAATCTTAGTTTATAATTAATCGATTTTGTTTTTTTTTTTTTTTAATTTCAAATAATTTAATTTTTTTAAAATCCAATTTATTGCTTAATTGTTTTATTTTAATATGCTTTTATAATAAATATATATATATTTTTTTTTTCTTAAGCAAAAGTTTCACGCTATGCTTTTTATTAGCATATTTTTGTATTTTTATAAATATAAATTTTAAGTTTTTTATAAATTATATATATAACTCTTATAGTTTTTCTGCTATTAATATGGCATTTTTGATATTTATAGCTTTTTTTTTGGTTGGTAATAAGCCGTTGATTTCTTTTTATAATTTGCATAAAATAATATTATTTTAATTGTTTTATTAAGAATATTATTATATACGAACTATGCTATTAATAATAACTAAATCTAATGATTTTATTATTAATTTATATATTTCCGAAAATATTATTTCAGGATTGAATTTAATTGCTTTGTTTGCTTATTTATTTATAAATAAAATGTTATAAATAGCTAATAATTTGTTTCTAATCTCGCTATTAGAAAAGTTTAAAATTTTAATATTATTAATTTGTTTTTGTTCGTAATAATTTTTTTAGATAATTTATTCCCTGTTATAATTATTTTTATTAATAAATATGCCAGCTTTTTCGCTATATTGCTTTTTTTATATAATATAAAATATTTATATTTTATTAATTTATTTATTATTATTTATATAAAGTTATATATAATTTTTGTTATAATTTTTTTTTAATAATAATAATTTGATTATTAAATCGAAAATTA
>NCSK02000123.1:0-92880 GCA_002276475.2 Chlorociboria aeruginascens | reverse complement strand
CGCGCGTTATAAGGGAGTTGGAGTGGCAGGTGGAGGAGGGTTGTTTACTTGCTCTGTCAGCCAACACACGTAACCTTCCCTAGGGATTCCCAGGTCAAGTGTTCCCGGACGTCGGCCTGGCGCATCGGCTGATAACACGCCCAAGCCCGTTCGCAACCACACGGGTCGGTCAGCGCGTTCGTGACTTGATCTTGCTGGAGGGACTGGTGAGGTTCAGCGGGGGGAGAGCTGGGGGCGTGCGTGCTTGCTTGCTTGCTTGCTTTGCAGCGCGATAAGAGTGGGATGTGACGCAACATGCATGATGTGCAGCTGCACGCCGATAAGCCAGAGCGGACCACATGTGTCTGGCGGGGTCCAGCGAGGGAGCGAGGGAGCGAGGGAGCGAGGTGGATGAGGGTGGATGAGGGTGGATGAGGGTGGATGAGGGTGGATGAGGAGGACAACGGCTCGACGGTCTTCTTCGTCGTCGGGAGATCGGTCGTACCCACGTGCAGAGGCACAATGTTCCCATCGTACATACGAGCCGGTTGCACGCGGACTCTACTCGTCACGTGGTCGGCTCTATTAATAGGCATGCACGTGAAGCAGCGGAACTTGGCAGTAATACTAATACATGGTCATCATACATTTCAGACTCTCTGCTTGCCGCGTGGGTTGGCCAGGGAGCCCACGGCGCGAGCCACACACCACACGCTGCAAAGCCTTCGCCATCAGTACCACCTGTCCCGTAAATCTCTCGAATCTCGCGAGTCTCTCGAGTCTCGCTGGTCGCCTCGGTAGCTGTCATATCTTCTATCGTACCCTCTATCCCCCCTGTATCCTCCCCGGTCGCCTCCATACCCTCCCCCGTATCCCCCTCGACCGGGGTGGCCAACTCCACCTGCTCGAACGCCAGGAATCGGAGCGCGATATCCCCGTGGCGGCCGGATTCCAGGGAAGATCTCGGGACCACGATCGACCAAAACCATCTCGTCCTCAAACGAATATCGGTAAAGGTCATCTCCACCAAGTCGACGGCTGGGCTCCTTGCTGGTCACCGCATCGATCTGGTCAAGTCGCCTATTGGCCACGTCTTTGGAGACTGGAAGCCAGTAAATTGTAGGTTGCGCAGTGGTTGATTTGAAGTTGGGGTTTATCCTTGTCGGGCTTTCCACGTGTCGGTTTTCGCTGGAGGGTGGTATCCTGGGCCCGGCGGGTGCCCGTGGGCCCGTGGGCGGAGGTTGTTGAGTAGATAGTCTGCGAACCGGCGGAAGTGTACCTACTTCTTGCAGACTGGCTGAGACCTGGCGGTCCTCATCTGTATGGTAATAGATCTCCCATTTCTTCTGTGAGATTCGTCCTCCGGGGTTGGGAGTCTCTTCTTCAGCAACCCAATCATTGACTTTCTCTGGTGGTATGAAATCTGCCCATAAGGACTTGCGGTTTCTTTCATCCGGCCAGATGCGGTTATGGATTGCGGATCGGACTCTCGAGGCCGCCGAGACATTCGTAAACGAGATGAATGCATGGGTTCGGATGGGATCAAGGTAAAAGTTAGTGATGACATGTTCGTGAGGTTCATGGCCTGGTGGTGTCGCTAGGCTTGCAAGGTGAGTCTTGAGATGTCCTGGATTCAGGGGTCGCATAAAGTCGCGAATATATAATGAAGAAGTGGCGGGATGAATAGCCGGCGATATGACGCGATCTGGTTCACTCTCTGCTATGATCGTCATATCCTCATCCCGGGAATTGGATCCCTCATTTTCCAGGCCTTGTTGTTGTGCCTTTGGAGCTGAAAAAAGGTCTTTAAATCGCGAGCCGCGGATTCTTGATGGGGAATCACCAAACACGTTTTCGGCAAGAGGTTTACTCTCGATATCGACATCCATATTTTCAGTCTGTACCACCTTTTCTCGTTCCTCTTCCGCTTCGGTTCTATACGTCTCTTTTGTAGCTGCCTCTTCTCTCACAACACCATTCTTAGAATCGGAGTGGTTGCTGTTTCCTGACTGTGCGGCTGTGGTCGCAAAATCGATGACATTGTGATCCCCAAGCTCAGATGTAACCTCTGTTGACGTGATCTCCTTATTGGATCCTGACATCTCATCCTGCCGCAATCTTTTCCGTGTAAATTCAGCTGATGATGGCGTAGGACTTTGTGACCTTCGCTTTCGCTTCTGCCTGTCTTCAGATATCTCGCTATGAGTAGGTCCAATAGAGAGCTCCGCAGATCGATAGCCATCGCCTCGTCCAAGGGATTGGGAGGACTCAGTCGTAGCTACAACCTGCGATGTAGGCTCTTGTTCGACGGGGGCATCCTGAGGGAAGAGTACTGGCGCATTGGTTTGAGGAGTCGGTTCGATGCCGGGATCTTCTGTCACAGAATCCGCGTCTGGTGGGTGAGGTTGTGAGATGGTATCGGGTGATGTTGTCACGCTTGGACTTGGCTTATTCGCATCATCTTGGACTGTATTCTCACTCTCCGATCCTGTTTCTGTCTCGGCGGCAGCGAGTCGAGCGACCAGGGCAGGTTTGAGACCATTATGTGGAAGTCCTCTCTTCTTGAGTTCAGCCCTCAGATCTACGACCTTAAGCTTGCTCCAGTCCATCATTGCGAGTGTGTACGTAGAACATTAGCAGGGATGCGGACGCTGTGGGTTGACTTTTCAAATGTTTGCTTTTTTCTAAACTCATTTCAAACTTGGCGACGCCGAGCCTTTGTCGCGACACGTCTCACGTGGACAGTGATCCAAGGCAGAAATTCAGGCAGAAATATCAGGACGGTGAAACTTTCAAGACTTCAACTTACCTGGTTTTCTAACCTCTGATAAACAAATATTATTCCTTTAGGACGTCTCTTCTCACAGGCCTGATATTGGGATTCTCCCCGAAGCATATCGAAGTCGGTTTTGACTAATAATCATATCCCAACCAGGGGACTTTCAGTGCACCACCGTACGTACATGTATGCAGCGCCGTTAGTCTGGCTCAAACCCGATATCAACTATCTTCATGGGATTGGCGCCATCTTCTATAATAATGCAATTTCTTCGGCGTCATCCGTAAATCTCAACATCTCAAAGTCTCAAGGTAGTGAGACCATGATATATCTCTTACCCGTTCTCTCGCGGGACGCTGACTGCATCACTCCTCGACGAGAGCGGTGTCGAATGTACAGTACAAAACGGCCGAGCTTCGCATCCACGAACACGTGTAGCTGTATAACAACCGTGGGGGTTTCCCCTCTGCCAAAAGCGGAACACCGAGTTATACGAGTTGGGTAAGTTACACCACCAATATTGATGGTCGATCGCTGCGGTGAAGCATCCTCGAGTCCGTCGATTTCCCCTTGAAAACGCCTAGAGAATGAATTGCATGGGTTCGAAGGGCCCAATGGTCGAATTTAGACGGCCGAAATTCGAAATAGGCGTATACGTATATGTATAAGTCTAAGCTTCCGAGGACTTCTAGTCTCGGGCGCGACGGCTGTCAACTTCCTTCCTCTTGTTTAGCCTAGTCGGTCCTGGGGGGAGGTATACACCTACCTCCTTATACACCGCCATTCCCACTTTAACATCCCGGCTGCTTGGTTTCCATCATGCAGCACGAGTAAGCATCAAACTTAATTCTCCTTATAGTCTTTATCGCTACTCGTAGCGCTTCCGCCCATCAGAATCGGCCCCTCGGCGATCATAGGAGGAGTACAGTAAGAAGTATAATCAGTCATGCAAGGCTAGCTAGCTAGCTTATCTACTCTGGAAATCCTCCATCCCTTTCTCTTCTTTTACAGTAGATCTATTTTATCCATCCGTGATTGATCGCACTTGGGTCGTGGATATATCATCCTCAATTTTTCATATGCCGCTATTCCATCCCGTCACGACACAATCAGACTTTGGGTGATTCCAGTCCCATCGATCGAGACATGCTCACCCTTCTGGCTGAGTCCTGGACATGGTACTCCGTGGCGGTATGGATCGTGATATGTCGATAGTTCGTCCTTCTTCTCAATCTCGGTACCTCCCAACTAATCAATTCCATCAGCATCTCACGATATCTTCAACTCGGGTCGCTGAAAAGCTTTCAAACCGAAGATTATATCATGATTTTTGTATTGGTACGTTCAGGCCTCCCACTTCTAGACGTGCTTAAGAAATCCTTTAATGACTTAGAAAGGCCTTTTACACAAGCCTCGTCTCTAACATGAATATCGTTGCCCATCTCGATACCAATCTTATGATGCCCTCCGATATCCCAACTCTCACCGAAGCATCCATAAAATCGAGGGTGAGAGGAAGCAAACTGGTCCTTGTGGTGGAACAATCAATGATTATGACCGTCTGGGGCTGTAAGATATGTTTATTATTGATGTATAATAGACTACTGTTCGTGACCCCTGCGCCCCTCCTGTCCCTCGACCAATTTTTATTGCATACACTGACACGTCAAAGGTTTGGCCTCACCCAACAAATCGCGGTCAAGATTCTCGCAGCCTACGTTCTAACAAATCTCATAATAATGGAAATCCTATACTTCGGTGTCTGGTGCAGGCCATTTCATGAATATTGGGCCGTCCCAACTGCTAACGGTTAGTACTCCAATCGTCAAAAGAAGATGCATTCTAATACTTGATAGTTCAATGTTCAGCGGCAATCCATCATCTAATAACCAATGCTGTCTTCAATATCTCCTCCGATCTGATGGTGCTCTGTATCCCTCTACCTCTTCTCATCACCTCCCATCTTCCTCGCGCGAAGTAAATACCCTACTCTACTTCTAAATTCATCACTAATATCTACAGGAAACTCATCCTCTGTTGCCTTTTTAGTCTAGGCATTTTCGTAGTATGTTCCTGTCTCTTATAGAAAGATAAAAATGCAGCTCACAAGTAAAAATAGATACTCTGCGCCGTTCTTAACAAATACTATTCCTTCGCGCACCCTTTTTCCCCCATGTGGACATTCTGGTACATCAGAGAAGCATCGACAGCAATCTACGTAGCCAATATGCCTATGTGCTGGGCCCTCCTCCGTCGCCTCTTCCATCTCCGAGCGTTCAACTCCTCGCCCTCACAATCCCGAAACCACAACGATGAAATGTACACTTTTGGTGCAAATCGCGTCGACAAAGGAAAAAAGGGGAAGGACGGAAGGAGAACAAGCTGGTGGGACCAACAGACCAATCTCGATATGGAATTTCGAGACGTGGAATTACAGAAGAGCGAGACGGAAGAACGAACCATAGATCCGGAGAAAGGGAAAATAGCGTCCTTGCAAATTTGGCAGAGTAGAGAGGTAGATGTGACTAATGATCGAAAGAGTGCGTTGGGGCTAGTGGGGACAAATAATACTGAAGAGGCTGGGTTTAGGACAAAAACGGTGGTTGATATAAAAGCGAGGCAGAGTGAAAGCTCTGGTGGCTCTTCAAACTGACGACGCCATCTTACATATTTTTGAAATTTATGATTTACGATTTACGATTTGTATAGATACCCATATAGCGATCAGGACTGATATATTTCCTGTTTTAATTAAAAGAACTCTCAACAGGAGTTTCGGAGAGAGAATAGTCACGTGTACCTTACCTCGGCAATTAATCCATCGTTTGGGGAAGCTTTAGCTTCAATGGACTTGGCTCAACCTCTCTTCAACTCTGCAGCTCATTCTTCCCCTCAACTGAACAGCCACAACCATGACCGCACTCCGGATCCTCGTCCCCGTAAAACGGGTAATCGACTACGCAGTCCGTAGCCTTCCCTTTCAACTCCCTCTTCTAACAAACCCCAAAACAGGTCAAACCCCGCGTCAACAAAACGCAGACGGGGATCGAGACGGCGGGAGTAAAACATAGCATGAACCCCTTCGATGAGCTCTCCATCGAAGAGTCAATACGGATTCGCGAATCCAAGCGCTACCCCCACGGCGTCTCCGAAATCATAGCGTTTTCAGCCGGGCCCCCCAAAGCCGCCGATATCCTGCGGACGGCGATGGCCATGGGCGCGGACCGCTCTATTCACCTAGAGATCCGGGAGGGGGAGGAATTAGAACCCTTGGGCGTGGCGAAGGTGTTGAGGGCGATTGTGGAGAGGGAGGGTGTCAATTTGGTGGTGCTGGGGAAACAGAGTATCGACGATGATGCGGGGCAGACGGGGCAGATGTTGGCGGGCTTGCTGGGCTGGAGTCAGGCTACGCAGGCTTCGAAGGTCGGGTTTGATGGGCAGGGCGAGAAGTGCGAGGTTTTGCGGGAGATTGATGGCGGGGTGGAGACGGTGAGGGGGTCGTTGCCCATGGTTGTTACGACGGATTTGAGGCTGAATGAGCCGAGGTATGCGAGTCTGCCGAATATTATGAAGGCGAAGAAGAAGAAACTTGATAAGGTTACGTTAGAGGAGTTGGGGGTTGGTGTTGAGAGGAGAGTGAAAACTTTGAAAGTTATTGGTAAGTTTTTCCTTGGTATTTGTTTTGAGGGGGGTGCACTTTGGGTGATAATTGCGGGAGAGGGTAAAATTTGGATCAAGCTAATTGTCACAGAACCACCGCCGAGGAAAGGAGGTGGAAAAGTAGAGGATGTAGATGGAATGATTGCTAAATTGAAGGAATTGGGTGCTTTATAGACGGACACAAAATAGAAATTCTAGAGCGGTTGGATTGTATATAAATGCTTATGGTGCTGAATATCTATGTATAACAACTTTCCACTGAAAGCTAGGAGCACTTTCCACCACTCCTTTCCCACTTCCCCATTGATTTTTCATACTTGGCAATCTTCCCTGATATACAAAATACCTGATATATCGTCTTTCAAATTCGCTGCATATTATTGTTCAATCAAGCTAGCTATTCAACCAAACTTTCAAAAATGTTTGATAATTCTAAATTCTGTAGTTCCGCTATAATAATTTGAAAACCGAGACGCGATGTAGTACTTATTATTATTATTATTATTGGAGAACTGGATGTTTATATTGAGGTGGTGTACCCGTGTATATCTACAGTTTGAGGCCTGGCAACAGCTTTATGATCCCAAGCCTGCTACAGTCACCAGGCACATCCTAGAGCACCCTCTCCCATAGGCAACGTCAGGGTATTTAAAGCCATCCGTAAGAAATAATATGCGTAACTAAAAGAAAACAATAAATATCCTCTCAATAATTACCGTTACAGTAATAGCAACTAGCTACTAAAATCCACAATCAAAGATTTTTGTCAATAATTGACTACGACTGACTCAATACCGGTCTATATGAGCATTACCAGCAGCATATCGGTCCCTTATGAGGCTCAATATCGGAGTGGGAATATGATTCCTTTTGAGGAATATGGGTGACTCAGGTATGAGTTAGAAGGGCCAGGGATTAGTATATATATTGCTATACCCTCGAACCTCTTCTACCTTTAGATAGACTAAGAATACAACTCTACTCCATATACTCATTGAATACCCAATCACATGCAATCCGTTGCACCTGTAGACTTTACAGTTCAACAATTTTTCTAGGTATAGTGAGGTATCAATTCGTATCCTCACGTGCAATTACATCCATGTAAGTGCAGGTGTGGCGATGATTCCAGACGGGTCATTTCACAGACAGAAATTTTCTTGCTGCATAATGTACGGTACATTAGCCAATCTGCATGCTCTGTTACAATGCAGGTGTGTATTATGTTGGCAATGGTTATAAGTTCAGAATGTCTTTTTTTTTTTTAGAAGATTTGAGAACTGTCGAAATAAAGTAATTGCTGACTTTGCACAATATCATAATTGCCGTTCTTTGATTTATTTATTTTCGAGGATAAAAAGCAGAATTGTTTTGTCGAGATGAGATTCTTCGCTTTGTTATAGTTTCTACCAATTCCAATTCGTGAATGTCAATTATTATTCTAGTCTGATTATGAATTGAATTAATCAAAATATTGAAACAAAAACAGACTTGTACTATTCAAAAACAGGTATCGCTTAATCACCAACGCTATATAAAGTATATATATATATATTTTTGTTTGGCAATGGCAGGAAGATCTTTAGGGAAATAGTTAAAGGAAATTTCGTATACAATGCCAGGATATTTGCACAAAATCAATCATATTTTTGCCTGCCAAAAAAAAAAAAAAAAAACAATCCCCCCCAAAGCAATGAATTTGATCAAGAAACGATATTGCCTCCTTTGGTCTTCTCCAACTTGCTTTCGACGAGCATCGATTTTTAAAGCCGTCTTGATTATGATTTGAATAACAGCATCTTTATGTTCGGCATCATTCGCCATTTGGAGAACAAGAAAGCCAATAGAGTCGTTGACAGGTTCAAAGATATGTCAATTGATAGTTAAATTAAATCGTGCCATAAAATTACTGGAGGCCAGACTCGACTTTATCATGGAAGAAATCCCCTCAAATCTCTTGTCGAAGGATATAAATCTGGAGATTCATACTTATCACTTAGAATACGGAAAACACCTCGTGCTGAGACGTCTTGAGGTCGACCAACTTTGCAGACTTCAATATAATCAAGAGTTTTCTATAAAGAGGGGCTGATGGGCGATGAACAAGCAGACATCGTCGATGGGAAAGAAAAAGTGAATGGTGACGACGAAGAATCGGTGGAGAAGGAGGATAAAGGAGAGATAAGTCCTCGAAAGGGAGAGAGATTTGCATGATTAGGGTGGGAGAGTTGATTTTTTTAAATGATTTTTTTAAATAAAAAGGCAACATCGGAGGAATATTTGTTACGTCCCGAATCCAGACTAAGTGGATGCCTCGCAACTTAGGCATAGATTCACAATTGTAAAGACCTAAAAAGAAAAATTAGTTATTGTCGTCGAATGAAAACCCGTCGCTTAGCAGAAGTCGGCTGCCCCACCAATCGTGCGGCTATTGGTCGCTGATTGAACAAAGAGAAGCTGCCTCCCAAAATCTTTTCTCCAACTTACACACTTCTTCCTTCAAATCTACATCTTCTTTCTATTCTACCGCTCCACTCCACAGCACTCCACAGCACAACACAACACAACACAACACAACACACAGTCAATGCTAGGAAAGTTGCGCGTATGAGTGTTCGCCCGTCAGTCTTCACGTCCCAGGTATGGTGCAATTCTTCCTTCACCCCTCCGGCTTTTCCTTATCTTGACGGAATGACGCCGTCCCCACAAGGTAGCATTTGGAAAATGCTGAACCTTTTCGCCTGTCCCCAAAATCTTTTTTTTCTCTTCGCATTTTACTTCAGACGTCCACTATGGGGGCTCGTGCTAACATATCATAGGATTATATCTCAGGTTTGTTGTTCAATGCAAGATTGCTCACCGCCGAATGCTAACCCACCCCGCCTTTAGATCATATCTGGAAAGCTTCAGTAAACTGAGAAGGTCCCTCAAATAGAACCTTACATTTTACATTCAGAACACAAACTATGTTCAAACTCCTCATGAAACCTGCGGCTTCTAAGCCGGCAGGTTTCGGCCTACATGCGAAAATCGCCCGTCAAACTCGTTTCTTGGCCACAGTTGAAGGAAGTGCTGGAAGGGCTATGCCCGCTATCCGCCCTCGCGCTACACCTGTTTCGCATGATCGAGCGACTTTCACAATCAGAGTATGTAACACATAGGTTATGAGAGGAACGTGGGATGCTGACGGATTTCTAGAACGGGCCTATCTTTCACGGCAAATCGTTCGGCGCCAAATCCAATATCTCTGGTGAAGCGGTCTTCACAACTTCTCTCGTTGGATATCCCGAATCGATGACCGACCCCTCATACCGTGGTCAAATCCTAGTGTTCACTCAACCGTTGATCGGGAATTATGGTGTTCCTTCCAGCGCCCGAGACGAGCACGGACTTCTGAAATACTTCGAGTCACCCAATATTCAATGCGTTGGCGTCGTTGTTGCCGATTATGCAGAGAAATATAGTCATTGGACTGCTGTTGAGAGCTTGAGCGATTGGTGCGCTCGTGAGGGGGTTCCAGCTATTTCTGGTGTCGACACCCGTGCCATTGTCACATATCTTCGGGAGGAGGGTTCGTCTTTGGCCAGAATCACAATTGGAGAGGAATATGATGCCGATCAGGATGAAGCTTTTGTTGATCCAGAACAGATCAATTTGGTCAAGAAAGTCAGCACCAAAGCACCATTCCACGTCAGCTCCACAAGTGGAGATATGCACGTTGCTGTCATCGATTGTGGTGTCAAGGAAAATATCTTGAGAAGCTTAGTCGGCCGAGGAGCAAGTGCCACCGTGTTCCCCTATAATTTCCCCATCCACAAAGTGGCTCATCATTTTGATGGTGTTTTTATTTCTAATGGACCTGGTGATCCAACTCACTGCCAAGAAACCGTCTACCATTTGACTCGCTTAATGGAATCTTCTCAGATTCCTGTTATGGGTATTTGTCTTGGCCATCAATTGTTGGCTCTCGCAGCTGGTGCGCGTACCATCAAACTCAAGTATGGAAATAGAGCCCACAACATCCCGGCTCTTGATTTGACAACTGGTCAATGTCATATCACCAGTCAAAATCATGGATATGCTGTTGATACCACCACTCTTCCTCCAGAATTCAAGGAATATTTCGTCAATCTCAATGATGGAAGTAACGAAGGTAATTTCCAGCTCCTCTTATTATTGTCACACCTACTAACTCATCTAGGTATGATCCATAAAACCCGCCCTATCTTCTCCACCCAATTCCATCCAGAAGCAAAAGGTGGACCAATGGATTCATCCTATCTCTTCGACATGTACATTGAGAACGTGCAACGTTACAAGAAGAATCAAGCTGTCTTTACCTCTGGCAAAGATAACAGACCTAGTCCTCTTCTCGTCGATATTCTTTCCAAGGAACGTGTTGGTGTCCAACCTGCTCAACCGGCTGAGAATCTCGCACAGGCTGCTGCTGCGGCCTGATTTGGGGGGGATTTTTTTTTTTTTTACCTAGCTATGGGATTTGTTGGCGTTGGGGGTGTTATTCTGTGGTGATCTGAAAAGCACAAGCCGAGAACTTGAATTTTTTTCAGAATCAATACTTTTCTTCATCTCTTGGACCATACATAGGCTATCCTAGTGAATCTACTACTTATTTTTATATGTGATTTTCCCCAGTTCATAGGTATATGAGCATTTTAACCATATGAGAACCATTGAAGCTCTGTTAAGAGATTTCCATAGCTCAGATCATTCACAAAACCCCCACAAAAGGAACTCTAACTTTCCACAAAAATGTCAATTGTGGCCATTTATTCAGCATGTGCAATTCTACAGTTAATAGTACCTTGCCTTCCACAAACTTTCCGCCCGAGATCCACATGCTTTCTTCAACCAACTTAGTCTCAAATTCCCTTGTCCTATATCTTTGTCCCTCAATCTCCGACTCTATTTCTTCAATGGTAGTACCGTCTTCTCTCAAGTTATGGGATTTCAAACCAGCCTAAAGCTCAAGTATGGTTTCCATCCCATCCCATCCCCTCCCCTTCGCTCCGCTTACAATGATTCAATATCAACATCAATATCTTGTGCTCTATCCACTGATTTCCTAATGGATGATTCCTCACTTGCGATTTTCAAACCCTTAAGTCTGCGTTCTTTTACCGCGATATTTTCCCCCATTCATTCTTCTTTTCCCTTTGTTATTATCATGGAAGAGGATACGGGGATTAAGCAGAATATAATGCTAGTGGTGGTGGAGGTGGTTCTGGCTGCGTTGGCGCCGGGGGGGGGGGGGGAGGGGGGACTTTAGTGGTTTGGTGTAAGGTTTTTGAAAGTTGAAGGGGGTGGGGGTTTAATCGTAGACTCAAATATCTGTACTTGTTGTGAGATGGTGTTGAGCAACGAGATCAGAGGAGAGGGTATTTGGGTTATATAAAGAGGATTATTAAGGTTCAAGAGATCTAAAGAGCAAAAGAGAGTTCAGAGATGGTTTAAATACATGGTGGCATAGGCACCCATTCTCAACTACTTTATCCCGTCATCAAGATAGCAATTTCCCTAGTCCAATATTTGGATCCCTTTTCTACTCCTATAAATCCCCCCTCCGTCCTATCCTATCTTATCGTATACAATAAAAAATCCGAAACTCCACCATATTGCTTAATTATGTATCTATTTATCCTAGCTCGCCTACAAAGTACAGAGAAGAGGAAAGAAAAGAAAAAACCCTTATAATTGGATAACCCACGGCGAATCCCCCCGCATGAAACAGCGGTAGCAGCAACACCGGTTCGGCCGCTTGCATTCTAGCCAGATGGGGCTGTTGTAGAATGTGGGATTAGTGTAGTCGATTCTTTATTTTATATTATTTTAGTTAAGGTTTTTTTGGGGGGGGGGTGCGTTTGGTGGGAGATAAGGGGAAACCCAGGGAAAAGGGAACGAACCTAAACTGAACGTTTTGAATTAACGGCATCCGTGAGGGCAGTATTGTGGAGAAAAGGTTATAGATATTGGCCAGGGAGTCGAAATCGAAAACGTTGGACTTATAGAGCAGGGAAATGGTTTCTGTATATCTACTTTCATCAGTTTTTTCCTTATACCATCGGTCTCAAAATAAATGAAAATCTCTTACATCCTTCTGCAACTCATAATCAAGGGCAATAAGCCCACATTCCCCCACTGATCCCTAGCCCCCTTCTGTTTACTCGCTCTCCTGCACCGCTCCCCCTTACACACCTCCGGCCACCTGGTCTTGCACCTCGTATGCGACATCTTCCTATAAGCCTGCAGAAACGTAATATGGAACACATAACCACTTAATATTTCCTCATAAATAATCTGCCTTAGTTCTGGAGGCAAACTGAATATAGGGCTCTGAGTTTGTAGCTCCTCGGTCTTCCTCATCCTTCTCTCACTCTTTGTACCCACCACGCTCTTCCCATCCGCATTTTCCCCTCCCAACTCCGTGATTACCGGGATTTTATATTCTGGCAAAGGAATCGTCAAGCAATCCCATTCGCCCAAACGAGGAGGTAAAGGAAGAGCCATGCGCCGCAGAAGCTCTTTCCTCTGATGCTCCGCCTCTTTTCTAGCCCTCGTTTTAGGCCGCTCATAATGTTTGATCGCGCTGCAGATATCTATAGTTATGACGGTGAACCCGTAAACGCAGATGCACGGACAGCAGCAGATGCCGATCAGGAGGGACGTGATGGTGTCGCAGGATTCAGGGTGGCGGCGGCGTACCATTGTCACGGCTTGCTTCCCAACCTCTCAGCAGATTAGAAACGAGGGATGGGAATGGAGGGAGAAGTGCATGAATGGGAGGAGGCGTGATGGGCAGATGGACATAGACAGATTGATCTTGGAAGTACAGCCCGAAGCGATGCCTGGTTGTTTGCTTGTGCTGACGGCCTGTGAACCAGCAACGGCTGACTCAGATAAACAAGCCAATTCGTAACGGGGGTTTGAAGCGGAGCTGCCGCTCCAGTGAATATAATATTTGATATGGGAAGGCTTGTTGCATCTTGTTCGGAGGTGGCAGCCAATGGTGGGGGTGACGCTGACGAGAGCGTGGGTCACGTGAATGGCGGGGTCAAAGCAGAAAGGTTGAGCAGGTGACGAGGGAGGCTGAAAGGGGCTACAAGGGGCTACAAGGGGCCTCTTGAGTCAGAGAGACTTGAAGTGGTGTATGTACTTCATTGCCGGTCGGCTTCATCCTGGGGCCCATTCCCATGCATTCTAGACCATAGCTGTTTCTTTTCCCACATTCCATATTCCATATCTGAGAACATTTCTGGTTTTTCCTCCTGTTGTGACGTGGAGGCAGTCAATCAAAACTTTCAATGGCTTCAGAACATCCCGAGTCCCTCAACGCCTTTTCCACTGTGAGAGAGACGTATATATAGTCCTCGTTTGAGACACTTCGTCTTGACTTGTTGAAGAGGTCTATGAACCCTACTTCGGGCGGCTGGACAGGTTGACGAGTAGTGCTTACCGGTATTGCCTATTTCTCGAGCGGTACAGAGGGGCGGGTGGTATGACCAAGAGAATGAGATGCCAGAGGCTGATCCCACTTTTCAGGTAACCCAGGAGAGCGGTACGGCAGGCCAAGTTTGTCTATGGGACAATGTGGAACCAAGCCCGGCCAGTGATACTCCTCTTAGTTGGTATTGTGAGGGCCATTTGCAGCGTGCCATGTAATTTCGGAGCCTTGCTTCTCTGTGGACTCTTGATCGGTAAGAACTCAGGAATGACTGGTCGTGCGACTGGCTGTTCGACCGGATATCAATAGCGGCCATGATTGCTGATGGACCCCAGGAACCTAGCCTGTGGATCCTCAGAAGGCATTCCTAGACGGTGTGACATGGCGACAGAACCTGATAAGCCCGAGATAGAAGAAAAGGGAGTCATTGATCCCAGGTGGTTCCCAGCTACCGTCGATGCTGCCGGGCTAATGATACTGGTTTCGAAAGTACGAGGTAAGCCTACAAGGCAGACCAGTGACCGTAGTACCGCACTGTTGTGCTTAGATGCGACTATACTTATAGAGGCCCAAAAGAACGCGGTCGATTGTTGAGACTTGGAGACGCAGAAAGGAGAATACTTCTTCACCCAAGCCGGGCGATGTCTGCAGCTGTGGCACATTTCTGACCGTCCGAATAGGTTAGCCCTCCCCCCTTTCCCCTTAGCAGATCCGTGCCTGCGACCTCCCCTGCTAGAGTCAGATCCCTCATATCTTTATTACCTTCAACATTTCCCACTCTGGCATATTGGGCTCGAAGATCTGTAATTTATTCGCGGTATCTAAGACCGCAAGTCCATCCAATACTCTGCAATTGGTCGTCCGGGGCTCTCGTCCGTCACGGTTGCATGATACCGCTGCATATCATGCACAGTCGGTGAGCCATTGCCAATCAGCTACTCAGCCAGATGTTCGTCGCTCGATCCATCACACTTGTCTCTTCTGGAGCCCAAGACCAATCTTCCAAATGCCCAAATATTGAGGCTGTCGGGTTCGAATGCTGGAATGGCGAACTTTCAGGCCGCGAACGGCTTACGAGGGTCGCGGCGCAGACGGGATGATTCCAGCGAATTGGACGATGAAGAAACTCTCAAATCGCGTAGCAAAGAAAGGGTCACACTCAACCCCGACGCTTCTGAGGTGCGGAGAATTCGAATAGAAAGACTCGAGGAGGGCGCATCGAGGACCCGCACAAACGCATCGCTATCGAATATGACCTCTGAATCGCATGCGACGCTGACCAGTTCAAAATCGACTTCAAGTCACAGAAGGAGGAAGCATCGCAGTCCTAAAGAGTCGGAGCATCGAAGGCGGAGAAAATCTCCAAGGCGAGAATCGACTACACGATATGTGTATGGAGCACCCGATGTAGTCGCAGACGCCCCCCGCATTACGGCATCAGAGACGAGAAGATCCGGAGGAGATGGAGAAGAGGATGATAGTTCTAAGGGGGATGATTCACAAACAGAGACGATAAAACCAAGGAAGAGGAGGGTTAAGGTCATATACGTTCCAGAGGAGCAGACGAGGTTGGTATATAGTTCAAGAAGAGTGAGGGAAGAACCTGGTGAAGTGCTGGACCACCCCAGGGAAGCAGGATCTATTCGCAGGAGCAGGTCACACAGACATCGGAAGTTCATCCCAGAGCTCCCACGTTCCCCTGAAACCAAGAGGTATGCACCATGCTCATTCTTTCATTTTTAGGTCTAACTTAAACTTCTGCAGACGCACCTCAATAAGAGAAGCGCCTTCTGACATCAGACCGGTGCTGAAGAGGAGTCATAACACTGTCTCACATGCATCAACGTCCAACCCTCAGTTTACAGCATCCAGTATCGATAACTCCAAACGGACAAGTTTCTTGAGCAGTTTCTTTGGCCCCCAAATCACGCGTGCCCAACAGCATCAAGAGCCCGAGAGATTGTAAGCATATCCTCATTCCCGTTTGATGTTGTACTGAATTCTCTAGGGTCGAATGTTTAACATGTTTATCCGATGATATCCCTAGGTCTAAATCTGCGAAGCTAAAATGCGGCCATAGAATGTGCCATTCGTGTCTTAGACGTATTTTCAAGCTCTCAGTGACTGACCCGCAACACATGCCTCCAAAATGCTGTACCCCTGACCATATACCCCTCAAACACGTCGAAAGATTGTTTGACATCAATTTTAAGAAGACCTGGAACAGGAAATTTCAAGAGTATACTACCCAAAATCGTATCTATTGCCCAGCCAGGCGTTGTGGCGAATGGATAAAACCTGGGAATATACATAAAGAGGATGGAAGAGAGTATGGCAAGTGTAGCCGCTGTAAGACTAAAGTATGCGTTCTGTGTAATGGAAAATGGCATGGCTCAAAAGAGTGTCCTAAGGATGAGGAAACAAATCGACTTCTTGAAACGGCGAAGCAAGCTGGCTGGCAGCGATGTTATAATTGTAGGACTATGGTTGAACTTAAAGAGGGCTGTAATCACATGACTTGGTATGTTTAACTCTTCAAGCTGATTGTCATTATATAATCGCTGACACGAAGCAGTCGCTGTACAGCAGAATTCTGTATGATCTGTGGGCTGAAGTGGAAGTCTTGCAATTGTCCTTGGTTCAACTACGAAGCCGTAGAGGAAGACCGCCTCAATCATATGCAAATCCCAAGGCCGGCGGCAGAAGAAGATCTACCAAGGCCTTTTCATCTTCGAAGACCACGCCCTAATACTTACCATGATGAGATGGATCAACGTCGACGGCAGGAACGCCAAGATGAAGAACTGGCACGACGCCTTCAAACTGTCAATATAAGAGACAATGACTACCAAGGCGGTATTGGCGATATCCATGGCATTGGAAACAATGCGGGGCATTTCATGAACGAGGACTATATTCGAGCTGCTGCGCCCATTATAGCAGGGAGATTCAATCCAGCGATCGCAGCAGCTAATCACGTTATGGGCATCAACCGTGAACGCGGGGTCCCTCCTCAACCACCTGCACCAAGAATGGCTGAACGATACCCCACAGGGCTACCCGTCGAACGACCACCAGCACGATCATCTCAACAACCCCTTGCAAGAAGACACACGGTTCGAGATCAGGACTACACCCGAACATTGGCAGAAGAGATTATTCTCCCCCGAAGGGCTCAAACTGATTACGAGACTCAAGCGGCGATTCATAGGCCACTTGGTCGTACACCTTCTACCTCAGTCCCGAGTCGTAGTCCCAGACCGTCAATTCTTGCGGGTCTAGGTGGTGGGAGAGGCAATAACAGGGTTAATGCTTGGAGAAGTCATGTCGAGCTGGGTGTTACGCCTGAGGAGGGGGTTCTGTAATTGGATTGACAGTTGCTTACTATACGTTTTAAGTGTTTTATATGGGAATGATTCAGTTAACAGAGCTGGGATATTGTTTATATAATTATGGGAATATTATGGTTTATGATGGATGAAAGAAATGCCAATTAAATTTCTTGTAATTGCTAGTTTGCTTCTTCTAGATAACAGGATTGACACTATAAAGTAAATAAAAACGATACCTAAAAGGTCCAATTCTGTTTTGAACCCTGTAGTCAGGCCGCACGTGATTAGGTATTCAGCCTCATGATTTATGAACAACCCCAATTTAACGTCATATCTCACATATGATTTTATAAATTTAGTTCTACTACAGTTCTTTTATATCGAGGTACCAACTCTACTCGCATCATATCTAAGCATTGAGTCATCAACCTGACCACTGCCTCACCTTGTACAAGGCCAACGATGGTTCTGTGCATTAATAGATTAATAGTAGGTTACACGTCTAACCGCGGACTAGGCCGCTGATAAAGCAAGTCAAGGGAGACGCCAATGAGATTTGAGCAATCACCAAGGAGTCACGCACAGAATAAGGCATTCAGCCTGCCTTCAGAATGAAATCTTGCGTCGAAGCCAGTCACTACCTTTTTGTACGCCAATCTGGTCTTCAAATGGCAGAAGTATGCGAAGATAGCTATCAAAGCCACGTAGACTACCGTACCAAACATTCCCAACGGTTCAGATCAAGTTGTCAAGTCTTGAAAGAACAGGCTGGAAATTCGGGACTACCCATAAATGATCGATAAGGGTTATTTTTGGGTTGCATCAGACGACCACATCTGAGTAACCCTGAGACATTAGTATTAGTGTAACAAGCACTTTCTCTAGTCTATTTTCACCATCTTGCATCACTTATATTGCATATCATAGGTCTGACGATTAGTAATCGCCGATTACAAGAGTACATGAATCTTTACTGGATAGGGCGCTACACATTCAATCTAGAATGCTTGAACATTCATAGGTCTTAATACTGCAAGATGGGAGGCTGTGCTGCAGTGCATTAACAATAGACTAATGCATTATCATCACCCACCTACTCTTTCTGATCATATATCCCAATACTTGCCACCATCTTGAACAAGCAACTTTTCGAACATATTGTTGTACACCATATATATATATCAAAATTTAAATCATTTCTTTAAGCATTTGGAAGGTGTGGATATAATATTATGGGACTACTTTGGCTATAAATCGATATAGGTCTACCTCGGGCATAAGTGGGAATAGCTTCACTTATTGCCCCTTTGGGCCCCATAACCGAATCGGTGTGATTCATATGGGCTAGCTGTGCATCCTTAGATTGGACCCTTTTTGATCTAGATCATCACCACCTTAGTGAAACCAACAGAAGGTTATCATTTATTATATTTGTCGTCTGCCTCACTAGAACAACGGTATTGCTCGAGTAGGGTATAACATAACCTGGGTGACGAAATAAACACCTAAAGATGGAACAAATATTTCCCCGGTTGTGGAGCAGTTCGCAGATACCCTTGATACTCTCAAGACTGATAAGAGGTTCATCAACTTCGTGATAGTGTAGAATTCTAAGAGCTCTGTTAAAACATATAGCCATACTGTTCATGAAAGCAAGGACCCGTGCCCTCACGCTACTGTTAATGCATCGACAGTCTCTATACGGGCCAGAAGATGATATATTATCCATTATATTTTTATACTTCTATCAGGCGTTTACTTTTCAATATTTGAGGTCAGGTCAGAAGAGTACGCGAATATTAAATTTGTGGGAACTGTGACTGAAGTGAGCTCATCTTCATAGTTTGAAACCTTCAGTAGATAGTAGATGACCATGGATATACAATCAGTCAATCCAAACTGTTAAATCTAGATACAAATTTGAAAAAGGCATGTGTAGATAAATTAGAGAGGAAGTGAATCATGTGATATGGTACATCCTTTTATGGCTTAGCTCTGCACATCCACATACCTAGAGCATTAGGAGTGCCGTTGGAAATCGACACGTTAGGTAACCAGCATACAGTTTCTCTTCATGCTTGAAGTTACTAACATTTGCAACCCGAGTGCTCAGACATAGTAATTTGGCGATGGCAAGTATTAGGGATAGCAATGCGGCAGAGAGTAGAGGCTATATCGCGCGGCAATTTGCTAACTTCAAAACTTTCCACCAGGGAATCAAATCCCCGCATACGTTTTTGGCGCCGTATCTCTGGATCCAAGTCCCGGGAGATAGGACTTCGGTTATGGGAATCACATTCGCCACGACCGGGTTAACTTCCCGAATCCTTGATATAAAGAGTTAACGGAACAGGAGTTGACATTGAATAGGCTGGAGTTATACATCGTGACAGAGGAATATACAACAAGTCTTGGACTTGTGTCGACCATGGAATTTCGAGGAAACTGGGTGAGAAAATCTTATCCAGAAGAGCCTCAAAGTATAATGACGCGAGAATAGAAAATTCGTGCTGTTACTTGGGGCAGTCATTTTTCAAATGAAGATGTATATATAAAGGTGGCAGTGCTAAGACAGAGAGAGTGCCATAGTTCGATTTTTTTCTCAGACGTGGATTTTCAGTCGAATGGATTTCATTTGACGCGTAAAAATAGATAATAGGGGCATGATGGGCGCTAAATCGAGATGAAATGTCCCGTGAAACTGAATAATAATAGTAGAGTTTTCTTCTGCAATAGAATTCAAAAATGATCCAGAGAAATAGAAAAGTGTATGAGAAGTTCTCTTGCCCCTTATCCACCATCCTAATGAAAGGCTGTAGCAAAAGCCAGAACAAGGTGCCTTCTAGTCCCAATTGAATCCGAAGATCCATATTAATCTGCCAACGCTCCGTTAAGAACAATTTTCTAGATGAAAAATGATCCTGCAATCTCTATAAATTGCATCGCTGGGTATTTCTGGGAACACAACCCTTCATCTGGGAAGGAACTTAGCCCAACAATAGAGTAAAGTATCCACATACTTTGGTAAATTAAAAGAAGGGTGATATTGATCTGTTTATCACCAGGACATAACTCGTGAGCATTCTGCCATTGACTTAGCCAATCTGAAGGAACCTGAAAACAAATTATAATTGTTTTTGACTCCTAGCAATCCCTGCCATTTCAAACCTCTTTTTCCCGACGCCTCGCTATTAGCATAAAATACAATGGGAATCTTATAAAACAAACTTTGGGCATTAATCGTTGATGTGTTGAAAGAGTGGAGATATCGACTCCCCATAATGATTTCTTCTGATCGCCTCGGATAGAAGATTTGAAAGGTCGAGAATAACGAGCTTCTTGGCATTTTGAGCCTTCTCAGGGGATATAGGAAAAGAATTCGTGACGAGTATCTGGTCGATACAATCGCAGTTTTGCATCTCTTCAAGTGCATCGCCGCCGAAGAGACCGTGAGTAGCAATGCAGTACACTTTCTTCGCACCACCACGCTTGACTACTGTTTCAGCGGCTGCAATCCAGCTGCCGGATTTATCAATCATGTCGTCAATAATGAAGACAGTTCTATTTTTGACGTCTCCAACTAGAGTTATCATCTGTTCCACCGTCGGATTACTATAACCTTCTTCCTCTTCGTCAGATGTTGCGGCAGCATCAGCGCTACCGCCCAATGCGTGGGGTTCTGGATTGAAGAACGATGATTCTCGGGATAATTCCATGGGGTCTTCTTCGGGTCTTTCAAGGATCATAGAGGTCGACATTGCCGAATGGGTAGGGGAGGGGTAGTTGTCTGGTACGATATGTCCTTGCACAAGCCTGCCATGAGTAACTTCTCTCGCCCGTTCATCTGTATATTCCAAGTCTTCTTCGATTGGCAATGAAACCGAGGTTGAACTCTGTGCGCGGATGATGGGTGACCTACCCGCATTGGAGTTCGATCCTCTGTAGGGAGATGGTATGTTTTGAATTCGACGTGAGGAGTAGCTCGTCTCACGAGAATGACTTGGTGTTAGCCTAGGTGGGGTGCTGTTCGATTTTTGCTCTTCCGACTCTGTTTGTATCTTGTTGAGGTCGAGCTTTGGACTTTTGGTTGATGAAGCATCTTCGGTAGATTTCGTAGTAGAATCGATGTGCAATTTGCTAACCATTGAATCGAGGTCAGAATCAGGTATTGACCCATCGAGATGATTCAGAATCATGCTCGCACTCATATTTCCACCACGCCTTCTATCTGTTGTAACCAGGCCGAAATTGAGCTTCAGCGCATCTGCCAGGGACGTCACCCGCTTCGTGCCACCAGCGTTCTTCGATACGCAGACCGCCTCCTTCCAATTATAAACGTTGTGTCTAATCCACCGGGCAATGAGAGGTTCGGCGTGGAGGTTGTCGACTGGGCATCTAAAGAACCCTTGCATCTGTGAGGCATGGAGGTCAATGGTGATAACATGTTTGACTCCAGCAACATCTAACAGATTCGCGAGCATACGAGCCGTAATGGCACCTCGATGTGACTTCTTTTTCGATTGTCTGCTGTAGGGGAAATATGGTAGGACAGCTAGAGTTGTCAACTTGATTCTGCATAGGAGCTTAGATGGGCTGACCGGTGATCTTATTTGCTGAGCCTCCCTTGCACGCAGAGATCAAGATCAGAAGCTCCATAATGCTATCATTGATCTTGCTGCTGCCCGACTGGACAATAAACACATCTTTCTCTCGAATGCTGGTGAGGATTTTCACACTGGTTTCTCCCTAATATCTGCATGTCAGCCCCACCATGATGTTGCCTGGGGATGAATTGGGTACATTGGCAAATTGTGCGAGCTCGACTCCGGCGGGCTCCATGCCCAAGTTCGAGCATATCAGACCGGTGAGGTGTGGACATGAGCTCCCAGCGAATACAAGGGTGTTACGCATCTTGGCGATTGTGGGTGTTGTGGTTGAAAAGGGTGAAGGTGGAAAGGGAAAAAAGAAAATATTTATGATAGCCGCCTAGCTCCGTTGGTCTAAATTGGGACTTCAAGAGAGACAAACTTTCTTAGTTCTTCAATTATCGAGATAAAGAAAATACCCCGAAACCATTACCATTTCTAGAGGTAGCGATAAGTGAGTATTTATCTTGTAACATTTTGTGCTTTTTGCTCTTTGCAGGGGGGAAATGCAAACCGAACGTCCAACTCATGGACGGCATAGGGACGCTTGCCCAAAAATTATATCGTAAATAAATACAGTAACGACAATCATCATTCAAGATGGGTATTCCGCATCTAATCACCCATCTGCAACCCTATGCATCCTCTGAGCCTCTCCAGGGTCGAGATATGGTGATCGATGGCCCCGGCCTCGCTCACCACGTCTACTATATCTGCTTGGGTCGGAGATCTTCAGCAAGACATTGCCTTGAAGCTGCGCCTTCATACAAGGAACTAGGAGAAGTTACAATTGAGTGGCTGCAGGTATTGCGAGAGCATGGGTGTGTTGTGTAGGTCAACTCCTAGAGCTCTCCCTTAGATCCCGCTAATGATATCTCTAGGAAGAAGATATATTTCGATGGCTACCTTCCTCGTGCCAAATACGGTGTTAGGATAGGAAGACTTGCGAATTCTACGAAACGGGTGGAGAATTATTGGGCCACATACTCTCACACAATACCATATCGAATGCAATCCACTGTCCCAGAAGCCGGACCTCTTCTCACATCACGTACTGTACGCAGCAAGCTATCCCAAATCCCCCCTGCTCCGTTCTTGGTACCAGCAATCATTGAAGAGCTAGGGAAGTCAGAACAGTATAAACACCTTGCGGAAGTCGTTCCCGGAGAAGCCGATGGGTATTGTGCAAGATACGTGAGCCGCTACGGTGGAACAATTCTCACATCTGATTCTGATCTTCTTGTATACGACCTCGGCCAAGATGGGTTTGTAAGCTTGTTCAAAGATATGAATATCTCTGTTGGGCAAAATTCTGGTATTTTATACAGTAACATATACCACCCTTCGTCCATTGTTGGACGATTGGCCCTACCCGAATCACATGGCTTGAGAACTTTGGCATTCGAGATCTTTCTGGATCCTCATGCAGACTTTCGACGACTACTTCTGCAAGCAACGAATCTGAAGGCAGTTAAAGCGCATAGCGAACAATATACTAGTTGGGAGAAAGAATACGTCGACTTAAGCGATGGAAAAGATAGCGATTCCACGGGTGGCTTTCTCGAATTAACAGCTGTTTTTCGAAATCTTGACCCCCGCATCTCTGAATACGTTCTTCAATTTCCTTGTCTTGCCCGAATTGCCGGTCAAGAAGAGGATGCTGCAAAAAAAGAGACGGATGGAGTACATGTTTTTCTCCCATTCCTCTTCGACTATCCCAGGCAGACCAGCGCCTGGGAAATATCGACTTCAATGCGTCAGTTAGCCTATGGGCTCATGAACATTATTGTGCCAGAAGACGAAAAGTATTCGAGCGTTTTCGAGCATCGAAGACAACAAGGAAATTCTAGTGGCCGAGAATGGCAGATCCCACAGCTTGCTGAAATCCCCGAGGCATGTACAGCCCTCGTAAGCTTTTTGGATGAGTTTTGTTCTAAGTTTGCAAAACTGCCTAATAATGTATTCTGGACAGTGGTTGCTGTGTATCAACGCGTAGATTGGATGAATTTGAAAGACAAGTCTATAGTTGGTCACGATCTTCCCGAAAACGTTGCCGGCAATGCCTGCACTTGGGACGTCATTCATTTTCTAGCCCAGATTCAAGGCTCCTACTACTCCTTTAGGATGCTCAAACAGATCCTCCATGTACTGGTAGCGTACACTAAGGGTGAAAACCTCCCAGAATCTGTCATTCAACTTTTTATGCGGCTCAAAAGTCTTCCGAGTCTGCACGATGTTCCAGATATACATCAAGCGTCACTCATCATTCATACAATTCAGAGCTGCGAAGCATTAGGTGTGATACACAAGATGCTAGGAATTCCGGAACCGACTACGCTTGAGCCTCTAAAAAGGAAAAAGAAGAAGAATAAAGAACCCAAAACAAAATCTTCAATTCCCCAAAATAGATCAGCCAATCGATTTGAAGTTCTTAAAATCAAATGACTTCATCTATCAAGATCTATAGCGTATCACAGCAATATCTGTATGGAAATAACAGGAACATTGGGTCGGCGTCAGGAATGGGATGTATCCGTTGCACTTGCCGTTCAAACAGATTTTTAAGGATCTCTCGCTCCAATAGATGTTAGAAGCACTCAGTCTCTACGACAACCATAATATGCACTACATGCTGATTCTTGTACCGATAGATTATTTCTTTTGAGCCAAGCCAGCAGTCTAGAATTGAGGTCATCGCTCCATCGGAACGTCTTAAATTCTGGGGATTGCTGAGAGGCTTTGGACTTGACACTCGCATAGTACTATGCCTGGCGAAAGAGTTTAGAGTCCTGAATTTCTAGAAATTATGGCTTCTTCAACCCCTAGCTCGCACTTCTTCCGGCTCCCTATAGAAGTGCAGTCGACCATTTGGTCACTCGCTTTTCCCGACCCAAGACTTGTACACGTACGATACAGCGTCACGACCGGCAAATTCTCAGCTCTAACTCCACCGCCTGTTCGATTGGTCCTTAACAGAGAAGCTCGATATCAGGTAGTTGACGAATACGGTCTCCACTTCGGAACTCGTGGTCATCCCGCCACAATTCGAATTAACTTCCACCGCGATATTGTGAACCTCGACTGGGAGCCTCTAAGACTTGGTGCCATTGGTAGAGAAGAACTAAACAACATCCGCTGGCTGGAAATCGGGGGTAGAGATCTACAACGCGCGCGAAGTCGGCAGATTCTCCAAACCATCATCTCACTTCCATCTCTAAAGCAGGTGGCGTTCGTCTCTCCTAGTACGAGACCTGTCATTCCTGGCAGGATCCAGAGCCATGTTATAGATCTAGTGTTGAATATACGTACGATGATAACCCTTATGCAAGCTGAGATATTGTCGAAGGAGCTGAATTGGCTTGCCAACAATAGCCCCCAGACTGAATTTCCTCGGCTGGCTGGGGTCGTCATCATTCGGAGGGATGGGACGCGGGATTACTCAAGTAATTATTTGCACCGGCCTGCTGAATAGTGATAGATGGTATTATGAACTTGTGGCGGTGTGAGGGCAGCAGTTTGGGCGTATCCTTCCATTCATTATTAGTCGTGGCGCCTTGGTACGGTCGGAGGATTTTCGAGTTCTGAGAGATGGTTTATGGATCGTCTTTATGCTTGGTGGAGTCAGGCTTCATCGATAATACACTCTGCGTAGTTAGCGTGCAATGGTAACAGATTTCCTAACCTGCGTGGATCAGATCACAAACTTTCTATGCTAGATAATCCCTTTGGGTGAATCTAGTGGTTTACTCACTGATCTATCGCATTTTCGTAGAATAGTGAATGCGTTTCTTTTTATAGAGGGGACCTATTACAAAAGTAAGGTTCTAGTTCACTCTCCAAGCAATAGGGACCAGTCAATATACATTACCCATCTTGTTAACCTCCATATATAGTATTTACGGACACCTAAGGTATCTCGTTTGTTGCCTTTTCAAGACCTCTCACGGAAAACCATCCCACGATAGTGAATATGCGATTGCCCTACCTTACATTAATTGTACGCTTTTGTTACCTCTTCCTTGTCCCACCTCTTCGCACCCACTATCTTTGAAAGAAAAGGAAAACGACTTGAAATGGAGACACAAAATCCGGAACAAAACCTCAACGCTCTCGAGAGCTTGGATGACGCTAAAAAATCCAAAGAACCGGAAAATACGACACGTTTTCCATCCCAGTTTATCGATGGCAATTCTAATTCTTCAATCCAGGCTACAGCGACCTGTTCAGAGCAGCTCAAAGCCGAGGAAAAAGCATACCTGAAGGGTCAGATAGCTTTACTCACCTCTCAGATTGGAGATCTTCAGCGAGATGTTCGTCTACGAACCTCTAGTCAGACTAAAAACACAGCCAACACTACGTTCGAGCCTACAGACGGAATTATAAATGATGGGTGCGGATCCAGAATGACTAATGCTAATATGTACAGGTATTTCCCGAGGGTTAATGCACAAGGGAGCAAAGAAGCCAGGTATCCGGATTCACATTTCGGTATGTTATCGATCCAAATCCTTGCGCTATCCAAAGGCCTGTCTAACTCTCAGCCTTCAGACCATACGGTCGCCATGGAGATACAAAGCGGATGTCTCTCGGAGTACTCTCTTACAGAAGCTGAGCCTATTTATCTTCCTTGGTCAGTGCAACAGCAAATTGTGGCCGCAATGGAAGAACACGTGAACGAGTCTTCGTTCACCTTTGTCCACAACAAGGCATCCGATGTTCTGGCTAGGCACGAGATCCGACCGAGCGAGATCGAAGAAGTGGACTGGTGGGCACTTTTTCAAGAATTCGATTACCATGCTCACTTATGCGAGATCATGCCAAACCGTACTCCGTTCCACAAGGCGTTCACACAGGCCATAAGCATGCGCAATAACATTTTTGGACTCATTCCTATTCGGATCATCTTGGTTATGATTTCAGACGCCATCTCGATCCTTGACTGCTTCGGCGATTACGGAAGAACTTTGAGCCTGGTCGGGATTTTTACTGAATTGACCCAGATCTTAGGTAGAGAACGTCGACTTGATGAGGAGGGGCTGAAATTCTCGCTCGAAGTTCGGAACCAAGCACGGTTCTCAGCGTTTAAGATCATGCTTCATCAAGAACCAGCAGAGAAGCCTCCTCATCACGTTCGTCTTGAGCATCTAAAGGGATTAAGGGCGGTGGTCAGAGATGCTTTGAAATATATAGATCAGTCGTGGGTAGCCTATGTTCCAGACTCGGAACGGGGAGACAGAGATCCGTGGTTTGTGCCTTACTCTCCACCAGCTGATCCAGAAGTCTAAGGGTTGTTAGTTTATAGAAGAGGATTTGTAAAGCGTTTCCTGGGTAATCGTGCGTGCTAGTAGTGCAGCCATTGGACTACGTGCCCCAAATCTGTGTTGTCGTTTTGTAGATAGATAATAAGAACAGCTTTTTGACAAAAGCCAAAATCAAAATCAAAATCCAAGCACATAGGCGGCTAATCTCCTTATTCATCCCGAAACTATTCAAAACACACAGCAAGGCTTTAAAAAGCATTTGCATATTCTGTGTTGTAAGCAAACCTACGAACTCATCAAGTAATTGATGTAATTGGGGGCAGCCCTATCTCATTTGGGATTAAAGACTCGAGAATATAGACCCAGGGGCTGCCAGTGTGTTTTGTGTCTCGTGTCTTGGTCTGGTGGGTGCAGGCTCAGGTAACTCACTCGTCTCCAATTTGCTAAATGATTATTGCAACACGGAAGTTCAAACGCAACAGGGAAACAATCATCGAATGACCGATGCGCGGGTTTGAAGACCTTGCATGCGACCCCGACACGGGAATTGCAACCTATGTCGGTAGAACTCGAATTTCTGCCCAGCATGTATGGTATGACCTCTGCGAATTCTGAAGTAGTAGCAAGTGCGTACGAAGATGAGGTCTTACTCATATTTCGTCGAGTGGTCCAGCTGAGTAAGAATATAAGGCCAGGTCATTCTTACTGTGCTCCATAACCGTCGGGGTTGAGCGTCCCTTCAGTTAGACCAACCACTCTTCTATCTCGTATATTCCAAGCATTATTGGCCATTGGATTCAGCTTCACTCATAAGGCGAGCAGACGCTCCCCGACCCCCCTCACTCCGCGCCGTCGTTGACTGGAAGGGGCTCGAGGATCGAGCAGCACGACGCCATCTTTTGACTTCATCACACGGAGGATTCCCAAACAGAGTCGTCCACATCATATGTATTATTAATCATTCTTTTATTTATAATGAACTTGGATTTCAGTTGGCATATGAACTTCTTCCGTCTTTTGCGGTTCCCTAGTTTTCCACTGGGACTGCAGAGAATAGCCAACATGACCTGGTCAAATCTGAACACGCTCTTTCTCGCCAGTAGCTTTACTGCTTTCTCTCCGGCAATAGCCTCCCCAGGTTGCGGGCTGGATCTCCCAGCTTCACAAATCCCAGGCGGTCTGTCCCAGAATGCCTCAATCACCAGCTCGGGAGTTAACAGAACGTATCTGGTTCATATCCCCTCGAACTACGATATCAATACACCGGTCCCACTGATTTTCTCGTTCCATGGCGGTGGGAAAAATGCCTCTGAGCAGGAAGAATTGAGCCAGTTTTCCAACGACGAGTTTAATCCAGACGCTATCGCGGTATATCCCCAAGGTATTGGGGTATGTTGAGTCCTTGGTCTACAGTCCGGGTTGAATAGGAGAAGACTGACAAATCAAAGGCTACATGGCAAGGAATCCCAAACGTCACCACAAACGACACCGGATTCGTGAGCGACATGATGGATCTCTTCAACGACATCTACTGCATCGATACCACGCGTTACTACGCAGCCGGAAAATCAGACGGCGGGGGGTTCACCGGTACTTTGGCCTGTGACTACACACTGTCTACGAAGATCGCTGTAAGCTGACTCAAGGCCCCAGTCAAGAATCACTAAACACTGACAGGAGAAAACCAGGCATTTGCCCCCGTCTCTGGTGCCTTCTACATCCAAAACACGACGGAATGCGTGGGTACCGTTCCCCAAACCATCGTGATCCCCTGCAACCCGGGACGTAACCCCCTCCCCATCATAGAATTCCACGGGTCGGCAGACAAGGTCATTAAGTATGCAGGGGGTGCGCGTAAGAAAGAGTGTCTGCCTACGATTCCGCATTGGGTTCGTGAGTGGTCTAAGAGAGAAGGCTTTGGATTAACGAATCTAACTACTGCTCTGTTTGATAACCATGTCCAGGAATATCAATATGGGGGTGCTTTTGGGGAATTGGGAATAGTGACGCATTATTTGACGGATGGGTTAGGACATGCGTGGCCTTCTACTTTACCGAATGACGATAATAGTTTGGGGACATTTTATAATGCTACGCCGATCATTATGGACTTTTTCAATAAGCATCCTTTGTAGTTGAGAAATGACTCGGATAGACTAAAGAGATAAGAAATGGATGAACCTATATAGAGTTGTGATTCGAATACTGGTGTACATACATCCAGATCAAGGAGAGCTAATTTCATTATTTTCAAACTAACAGATCCCAAAGAAAATGAGCTCATGGATGGAGATCTCATCATGTTTAGAAAATCGCTCTGTCCTCGCCATAAATGCAGCAGTGAAACGCCGAACCAATGCATCAGGTATCCTCGACATCGTACAAGTTCTCTTCCCCAAACTAAGTAATATTTTCCCACCGTTACTAGATCTATGAGCATCTACCTACGGAGTCTCTTATCACTTCTTCCATCCAGAGCTTGCCCATCAGATCGTCTCTTCCTATCGTTATCTCCTCTCATATTATCTTCTCGACCATCTTGTCTAGGCCCTCTTCGTCCACCTCTCTCGCCACTTCCGCTCCAGCTCGGGATTTGTTCCCTACTCTCGCGTTCTCTAGGTTCTCGGTTAGAAGAGTGGCGATCCCGATCTCTCTCTCGCCCATCTCTGCCGCTTGTATTCATATCCCAATTGCTATCACGGCCCATCATGTCTCGACCTGCCAAATCCCTTGCTGGGATATTGCCCGCCATCAGATCACGACTGGGTGCTTGTTCTCTACCTAGATCCCGATTCTGATGTCTGTCTTGGTTAGACTCCCTCTCGCCTCGACGCTCTCTATGTTCTCTTGGTCCACGGTCATCCTCGGGCCCATGTTTTCCATCACGATTGCGATCTGGACTTTTAGAACTTCTGCGACTATGACGTCCAGAGCGCTCATGACGCGGAGTTCGGTCTCGGTCGTTATGGGGTCGATCTTCAGGAAGAGGCACGTTAGCCGCAATCAAATCGATGCGTTCCTGCATATCCCTTGCCAAAGCTGGCGGGGGCGGCGGAGGTAGGGGGATTTGTGATGCGGAACTTGACGTAGCGGATACTGGCGTTTCAGGCTGGCCATTTGCATTTGCTCTTCCGCGACCACGACTATTTCTATCAGGGCCATTGGAACTCATAGATTGCTGGATTATGTTATTGATACCTAGGATTTGACGACCCCCGCGTCGTGCACGCTCGACGGTAGATGCTGGCCCTGTAGGCGCGCTGAGACCATTTAATACTGAGGAAACAGGACTTGGTTGTGATCCTTTAGGCCCTGAGGGCGGACCTGTAGTATTGACAGGTGGTGCAACTGGCCTGGAACGATTGCTTAGATGATTGGATGGAGATTGGGTTGGGGTTTCACTGAACGCTGCCGCTCGATCTGGATGTACACCAGTAGGAGTATGTAACGTAGGGGTTGAAGGTTGGGACTGCGTCAACTGTGGGTCGAGATGTTTCAATCGGTCAGGATGAATTGGTGGTGTAGGAGGAGGAGCAAGAGGTAGTACTTGTGTAGATGCAGTAGTTGAGATTGGTTCTAGTTGCCCAGATGCTGATCGCCATGGCTGCCGACCAGATGAGGGGCCAGTAGGGGGCTGTTTTTCGGGAGTGGGTGGACGTGGAGGCTCTGCACTCCTTACCTCCCAACGTTGCTGTGGAGTGCTCACCATTCGATTTGTTCGGATATTTCTATCACGGGGTCCCGACGGTATGTCAGAGACTGGTGATGGATTCAATCGTCCAAAATTTGGATTATTCCGCCCTTGGTTAGACTCAATTTCTCGAGGAGGGGGTGGAGGCTGAAATGGAGCAGGATCTCGTGACCGATCAAAACTCCGATCACCAGTACGCTCTGTCCTATCACCTCGAGGGCCAGCAGGTGGGAGCTGGTTGTCTTCGAGACGACCGCGAGAATTGTGTAAATCTGGTGCGTTACGAGAACGATCTTCACGTCTGGAATCTTGATAGTCTCTGTCAGTACCATGTCTCCTTGGAGATTGTTGCCTAGCGACAATAATATCCCGAGTATCGTCTCTAGGGCGATGAGGAGAATTCGAACGATCGTTACCCCCAGAGATAAGCGCAGCTCGTTCTGGATTGATGATATCCTGTCTTTCGGTATTGACTAACGGCACCCTCTCGGGATTGACGAGAAGACCTCGCTCTGAGGTGCTGGATGATCTTGGTGGAGGCATTGGGTTATCACGGGATAAACGACCACTATCCATTGCTCGAGAACCATTCATAGACCGGTCATTATTCTCGCGTGACGGTCCCGGCACCCATCTAGGTGGTCCCTCCGGTCGAGTACGCTCACGATCAGGAACTCTCTCTGGGCGAGTAAATTCCCTCGTATTCGACTCCAAACCTCGTTTATCATTTGAAGAGATATCACGACGATCGCCAGGTCGGTCCAAACGGCCTTGATCTGGCGCCCTAGAATCTCTGCCATCTCTCCGGTCACCGTGCCTCGAAGGATGCCTATCCAGCTGTTGACGACTTGGAAACGGTCCGTCTGGTCGATTTGGAAGGGCGTGGGTAGAGTTTAAAGATACATTTCTGCTGAAGTCGGGGCGCGACGGAATATTAGATTGCGAAGGAGGGGGTGTTGATATTCTTGAATCATCCCGTATTTGATCCCTCTTTACTAAAATGTCCGACTTTCGTGGTTCGGATGTGGTTGATAGCGCAACAGACTTGACTTGTTCTGTCGGAGGATCTATATCGGCAACGTTGGAGGCTTTGTCCACAGCAGAGTTCTTAGAGTCATCAACCTCGCCATCTTCAACTTCAGTAGTTGGTACTTTTGATGTCAAAACACTAAAGCTGAAACATGTCAGTTAATAATTCAAACTATACTAAGATGTTGCATACTTTGTTTGGAGCTGTGGCTTAAATTCCGGAGCCGTCGGTTTTAGAACGGTATTAGAGTTATTGGCTAATTGAGCAGAGGCCGGTGCCGGACTGCCATTCGCTTGACCTGGTTCATTCTAGAAACATTAGCTTCGTGAATTAAAGGTTTTCTTCGTTACCCACAAGGTTATATCCAAATGCTTGTACCATTACCCATGTCTTTGATCTCTTTTTAAGCTGTACCAGAACTGCATTCCCAGTGAGCGAAAGGTCCTCTCGAACGCCCTTCTCTCGTTTTGTAATGTTCTCAAGCTGTTTAATAAAACCATTTCCCATGAAGTCGATGGTAGGGAAGACTTCAACGACGGACTTTAGCACAGTGATGGCATTCCGGATGTGCATCCACTCTCTCCCATCTAGACACCCCCGAAGAGCCGTATTTAAATTCTTATGCCACTGAAGAAGAATATTCTTAAATCCTTTGTTGCCATCATGGCCAAGAAAGCCCGTAGGCTTCCCATTCTTATCTATCGCCTTGGCAAAACCTGGTAAACCACTACTAGGCGAGTCTTTCACACTATTACCACCCAAAGCTTCTTTCGCATAAACACTTGCATCCGCATGCCAACGCGCCAGGTCCGCAAGCGTCGATCTGAGAAAGCGGCCTAGATTCTCAGCCTCTCGCACAGTACAGGTGAATATCATTGAACGTAGGCGATTTGCCCTGAAAAGGTTGGCATAGAGGGACAGTGTTCGAAAGTTCGGAACCCCATTATCGTGCAAGAATTTGACCATTTTGAAACAGAAGTCAGCGTCACTTGGAGATAGCAGCAGACGTGGATATAGACATCGTTCAAGCATGGCATGGCTCACAAGATCGCCCTTTGAAGCCCCAAACCACAGATGCTTCCGTTTAAGCAGTTGAGCTTTCTTGTGTGGAAAAGAGTCAACCTCCGCTTGAAATTCAGCAAGTAAAGCTCCATGAGTCTCAGCAAGAGCTTTCTTAGCCTCTTCCTTCTTGGCCAGACCATGCCGAGTCATATCGGTACGATCCTTCATAATATCTGCTTGTTCTTTGTAGAGACGAGAAATTTCTGCATTATAACTGGCGTCTGGGATTTTGATATCACCGGATGTTGACATCCAGAAGGTAACATAAAACTCGGCACTAAGGATCTCCCAGTTTTGATCGGGTATTACGGCCTGGACAGTAGTGATGATTGGTTCTAGAAGCTCCTGGGATTGGTCCTTTGGGGGACTTGTATCAGGAATGCTTGTTCTAATATCATTGAGGCCATCCATCTGCACGTCTTTGGTGGACTCGCCGTTAGAGAGCAAAAGTCTGTTAATCTGATCATTGTTTGGGGTTTTACTGCCTTCAACCTCCATGCTAGCATCGCCTTCGGCATTGATCTTCGTGAGGGATGACTCGGCTGAAGGCGGAAGAGCCTTCGTATTACCATTCAATATTGGCGGCGCGATTTTTGATTTTTGATAAACTAAACTGGCACGGCCGATCATGAAAGCAAAACTCTGATTTAATCCGAAATCTGTCATAAGTTGTGAAATGTCAGGGACCTGGCTGTCGAATTCCTCAATGGAGAGGTTGCTGCGGAGAAGATCGAGGTATTGAAAAAAAATCAACTGAGTGTCGTCAATCATTGTTGCCAGCATTTTGATATGTGCTTCATCATCAGCTACACTATAAATTGCCGCCTGTCTATGCTGTGCAATTGATATGAGTAGTTGGCCGGCAAGCTTGGTTTCTGTCAAAGCTTTCATGAGTCGCTTTGCGGTTTTTGTGGATTCGTAACGCTTATCCTGAAGATTGATAAGAGTTTGACGACGGAGGAGTTCGCCACCAGTCATCGCAACAAGTTGTAGATCCGTGAAATCTGTATCTGGGACTACTCCTGCCATCTGAGCAATGAGCTCCTTCAAAATAACCAAGTCTGTCGAGTTTCCACGATAAAGTTGATTATTTACATATTGTATAATAGGCGATAGGTTCATAATAGAGTAGCGTCTGAAAACTTTCCCGGAGAATCTTGATAGAGCTAAGAGCCATCGACTTGGCAGGAGGGCAAATTCTGCACTGTTGCGGTTTCTATCCTTTCCACCAAGGGAGCTCATAAGTGACCACACAAGAACATCATATCCCAGGTCTGTGAAGTATTTAGCACATTCCACAACTACATCAGTAAGGTTGGTGTAGGCCTCGATCTGACTGAGAGCCACATTAAATACAACGCCAGGGGAGGCATATGCTGTCTTGGCGAGAGTCCTTGCCATAGCTGTAACATTTGTCGTACTAATCCGCTTCATGGTGCTCAAGGTCTCGAGTCTTGTGCGAGCAAATGCAGCCTTCATGGCGGGCAATCGTGAGATCTGCCCTTCGAACCACTCAGCGTATATTGAATATCGAATGGAGACGGGATAAAAGCGGAGCATATCATATATCTCATTGGCGACGCTCGTATTTGCCTTGGTCAAGCTGAGTGCTGGAACAAGTAGTCGCTTCAGTAAATCTTGCCATCTATCAAGATTGGTAGATGAGAAATCTTCGGAGAGACTTTTGACGCCTATTCTAGCCAGCTTAGAAAGTAGTGAAACATCTTTCCCAATGTTGACACCGGAATAGTTCAACAGCGTAGCGCAGAGAGTGAAAATATCGTCCACACTCTGACACACAGGTACATTGTCTGCCCATTCATCCCAATAGAATCGATAAGAATGATTCTCGTTCGTGTCGAATTTGTCTGGAAATGGCCATCGTAGTTGTTTTCGAGATGTTAGTTCAGACAAGCGTACTTGTCCTTTCGGTACGCCGCTTTGATCGAAGTCAGCCACTTTTTTGGGAGGGCATTCGGGGACCTGAGGGTCTGACGGTTTACTCCTATCATAAACATCTTGGATTGAATGATTCAATATTCTATGAATCAAATCGAGAAGTTCTGGATATGCCTCTGGAAGCCATGGGAATCGACCAAGCATGAACATTGCTTCAGGGATTGCCCCAATTGTAAGAAGGCAAACCAGAAGTTGCACTTTCTGGTCTGCAGGCTCATCCAATTTGTCCTTATCTTCTGTCTCAATTGGTGCTTTTGCAGCATCAACTTTTACAGGTGCCGAATCACGCGGTCGTCCTCCATTTGGAAGAGTGTCATCGGCCAGTGCCCCTGCCATCGTCAATGCATTAGATGCGCCACCTCCAGGCCTGTTCAGTTTCTCTTTTTCCTCCAGTTCCTTTTTCTTCGCATCCCGTACAGCTGGCATTGCCTCGTCCAATGGCCATAGATGTGGGTAAAGATCGCGTAAAGAGATAAACCCAATCTTTATCAACAATGCCGTAAGGTAAATGAGGTTTGCAGGTAGAATATCGTCATTATCGCGGGCTGCCGATGCATAGAATCTTAACTTGAACCCTAGCAATTGGGCGGCAGTTCGATTTCCTGAGGGTGGAAAAGTTCCCGTGCCTTCAATCCATTGGCGATCTGCGTCAAGTTCTGCGTCGCCTTCTCCTTTGAAAATTTGCTTTTTACTTTCTGCATCCACAATTTGCCTGCCCCCTAACTCAAAAAATGCATCCAATCCAACCTCACGGGCACGTTCCCAAAACGCCAGATCCCTCTCATACCTCTGCTTCTTGGATAATTCATCATCCTCCTCAGTAGAAAGCCATCCAGATGAACTTGGCAAAGCCCACTTCGGTAATCCTCCACATCGAGCGGCAGCTGCACCATCCGTTTCTCCATTTCGAGGCCACCAAGAGCTTGCTCGTAAAAGCTTTATGAAGAACCGATAATGTTTGATGAGAACAGCGGCAAAGACATCCAGTGTAATATCAAGAACTCTGCCGACATCCAAATCAAAGGTACCGATGAGCCCCTTTACTTTTTCAAAAGCGTTCTCGATAATCTCTGCTGATGGTGGCTCACTTCCACTAGTTGTGTAAAGCTCCGTAACAAGCTTCGAGTATCCTTCGGTTTCTTCTCTTAAAAGATTATAATTGGCTTGTCGATAGAGGAGGTGCGTTGCTTGTCTGATTCCAACACGGATAAAAGTGTCCTTTGTGAGTTGCAGACTTTGAAGAAGAGAAGCATCTAACTTTTGGCGCATGATGACTGGGGATATTCCTGTAGCAATAGCAAACGGTCGGAGGATTGGGTTGAATGGACCATCTTCGGCTTCGCATATCATTGAAAAGGTGTCGAGAAAGAAGGTTTGTGGATCCAGAGAAGTTGTTGGGGCATCTGGTACAGTGTCTGGTCCCAAAATCTCTCCGATACATCTGCCAGCCACAGTTGCATCAATTCGCTCATCTAAAGTCGCACGGATAAGTTCATGGAATAAAGAACCGAGATCCATTGTATCTTCATCTTGTCGCGTTCGGATTCCTGCAGCGACCACCTCCTGGCTGCCACCAGTATCCCATGATGCTATCCGTTCATCCGTGAGAAAGACGTAGTCAAAAGGTGCTAGGTCACGTTTAGGTATCGGACTAGGCAATTCTGCTGTAACAGAGGTAGGAGTTTGTGTTGTGCTCGAAGGTTTCGGTGGAGGTGGGGACATTGGACCCGGGGTTGGTGTAGCTCTTGTTGATATGTTGAGCATATTTTGATTCTCTGGAGGGTTAATCCTGCGACCTCTACCTTGTCCTCCCTGCCCGCCACGGCTTGAGCGTCTTCCACCTTCCCGTTCCCCGTCTCGTCCATGTTGACCAAGGTTTGTATTCCCAGGTCGATGAGGCGACGGCCTATTTTCACCACCATCTATTGACGTCCTATCATTTCTCTTCCGCTTCCCTGGCGCCATCTCCGCCTTTATCATCAATTCAGATCAATCTTTGTACATGTGTGGTATGCTGAGCTCCCAAGGAGGGTGCGTTGAATAATGCTGAAGAGACTGGATGATGGGCGATCAACACAAAGGTGTGGAGGTACGATGCGATGGTAGGTTGAGCTTCATGGGGATTGAGGTGCCAAATGAAGCTTCGTTGCAATTGCAAGCAGTGATTTTGCTAAAGCTTCCTAAAGAATCACAAACCGCGCTTAGCTTAGGACGTGTGCCGTAAGAATAAAAGTGAGATCACGTGGACATGCGACTTTGTCTGCGGACGGCCTGAGGCCGAAGTTCAAATTTTTGTCACCGCCGCCGACCGGGCAAAAAAAATGACGTTTTCAACCAAGAGAAATAGCAAAAGATATGTAAATAATTTCCTCAAGAGATTTCACTCTCATTCCCCAATGCATACTGACATATTACCTGCTCTCATGCCCTGTTATTCCGATCCTTAATAAAGGTACAAAATGGCAGATCCGGTTGAGAACAATGGGTCGAAAGCGTTGAATACAACAAGATATGGTCAGTTTAATAACCTTCAAATCAAAAACTACCCCTCAAAAAGAAGAGTGACTGAATACGCCCAAGAAAGAACGCACCAGCAACCCGAAAACCCATTTGCCTCCCTTATACCCGACCAGACGATAGCAACAATACCATCATTCACTCTAGAGTCTGGAGTTACGCTGCACAATGTCCCGCTGGCATATAGCACAAGAGGAAAGCTATCACCGAACCGTGATAATGCTATGGTCATATGCCATGCTTTAACAGGTAGTGCAGATGTCAGTGATTGGTGGGGACCACTTCTAGGTGGACCTGGTCGCGCATTTGATATCTCCAGATTCTTTGTTATATGTATGAATAGTCTGGGAAGTCCCTATGGAAGTGCCAGTCCGGTTACATGCAAGGATGGAAACGCACAAAATGAGAGATATGGTCCAGAATTCCCATTAACGACTATAAGAGATGATGTCAAGTGCGTACTACCTTTCATTGCCAAGGTTCTGCTGACATTTTTAGTTTCCACAAGCTACTCTTGGACGACTTAGGAGTGCGGCAAGTTGCAGTAGTGATAGGAGGATCTATGGGTGGCATGTTGGTGTTAGAGTGGGCATACTTTGGGAAGGACTACGTTCGAACGATCGTGCCAATTGCAACTTCAAGCCGGCACAGCGCATGGGGGATTAGTTGGGGAGAAGCACAAAGACAAAGCATTTATACAGATCCAAAATATGACGACGGCTATTATCCATTCTCAGATCCTCCTACGGCTGGCCTGGGAGCGGCTCGTATGTCTGCTTTACTAACATATAGAACTCGAAACTCTTTCGAAGCAAGATTTGGTAGAAATACACCAGATTATTCAAAGCAACAAAGCATTAGTGAAAACCAACGACCTGCTACTCCCTCCGAAGTCAATTGGGCTATTCACAATGATGGACATCGGGGAACACGTTCACAAATATCAAGATCTGGAAGTTTAGACACTGTTTCCTCATCCACCAACAGAGCTGCCAACGGCAGCACCGAGACATCCAATTTCACAGACCCTCAATTCCATGGTGCAACACCATCACCATCACCATCACCATCTCCAATTACAGCCACACCACCTCTTAATAGACATAAAACAACCTCAACCTATTTTTCCGCTCAATCCTACCTTCGATACCAAGGCGAGAAATTCGTCAAGCGTTTCGATGGAAACTGTTATATTGCCATAACCCGAAAACTTGACACACACGACGTGTCCCGATATCGGGTATCCCCTAACTCTAGCACACCCATCCAAGATGCACTCTCTCAGATTCAACAACCAACTCTAGTTCTTGGTATTGAAAGTGATGGATTATTTACATTTGATGAACAAAAAGAAATGGTGGCTTCGATACCCAATGCAAAACTCAGGAAGATCGATTCGCCGGAGGGACATGATGCCTTTCTACTACAGTTCGAACAAGTCAACAAGCACATTTTAGAGTTTTTGACAGAGGCGCTGCCGGATATCATGAATATCCCTGGCAGAGAAGTTATGGATGTTGAAGAAGGAGTCGGTGCCATCACAAAGAGTAGCACGTTTGGTGAGGCCGAAGTAGAGGACATTACTGCATGGTAGACAGACTCTGGAGACCTGTGATAAGCCATCTACTATTGTTCTTCAGCAGGCTTCATGAAAGAATATCATTAATATGGTTGTAACTTCATTGCTGTCCTGAATATGCGTGAACTGCAAGATCGGATTAGTTACATGATACCTTTTTAATAAATAGACTCTGATCTCATAGCCATACCGCGCCCCTATCCAACTCGTTGTTTTCCTTACTGTACCATTACCCACTCTAGACCGTGTTGTTAACTCGGTCTAGCACATAAAATGCTTAAGGAGACTCTTTTTTCCATGCCACTGTCGAGCGTTGAGAGTTCATCTTCAATCTATTGAGATCAGGTGAGTAGCATAGTGCTCGCTGCTCTTTGCACTCTCCTCTATCACCCCCCTAATTCCTCCCATTCACTTTATATGGAGTCCCAATTCGATCTACCACAGCAGGCTCTCAAAAAGTCAAGGCACGGCTATACCTGCCCTCCCTAAAACCACTTTCAACGTATTGTTATATTCGCTTTCAGGTCTTTACTTCCATCTCAGATCGAAGCATCTCTCTCCACCTTACACCTTACACATCCCTCATCCCTCACACCAACACAATACATCAGCACCCCCAACCCTCAAAATGTGTTTTCTAACCACCTGCCGCTACAGACCATGCAAATGCATCGCCTGGCGCAAGATGACCTTCTGTCTTGCCCGCACCATAAATGAAGAGGCTGAGTGTAACAAGCTATACACGCAAACCGAGTACTGCATGGTGCGAAAATGCATTCGACATTTGGACGGTCCACCACCAACACGTCACATCTCCGCCACGTCTTCACATTCCGCCAAATCAACCTTGAATTCAATCCCTGACTCCTTCAAGTCCGACGCATCTGCAAATACGGTATTTAGCGACATCGTAGTCATGCCAGCCACCCCATTCGGCTCATGCGACAAGGAAGATCACCACCATACGCACTTTCTCCCTGCAGACTTCTGGTTCAGCGATCCCCGGGACCCGATCAATATTGCGATTTTGGACTTGCACATTAAAACGACGTGCAAGGGGAGACACGAAGCCTATGTTGAGAAGCAGCGTTGTGCCAAGGAGATCAGCCGCGCAGAACGCCAGCTCTGTGGTCTCTCGATCGTCATCCCTCCAGAGACTAACGGTGATCCCCTCCCCGTGCTCATTGAGAACATCCGGCGCCAGGAAAGGGAGAGTGATCAGAGGGCCAAACAAAGGCTTGAACAGAGACGTATCAATATCGCCCCATCATGTCCTACTTCCGAAGAAATGCTCTCTGGGCCCAAAATCAAAGATAGGAATGACGTGGTTCTCGGCACTACATTGCACAGGGAACGAGGAGGATTTACTACTGTGTGTCGTCAAAAGTGGAGAGGATTCGAGATTGAGAATAAGGATCTCAGTTCTAAGAAGATTGATGACAACATAGTCTGGAACTGGAAGTTTGGCCACTGGGTCTCTAGCGAAAAGATAGATCCTGAGATACCTCGTCGATAAAACCTGAAGTCAGAAATTGAGAGACGAAAATTCAGGCATTGGCGTATAGAATGAGAGCTGGGAGACAGGACATGTGATTTGAGATTGTTTTGATGCGAAGCATAGAAACAGGAGACTGGGGTTTGGGAACTGATGTGAGAGCATGCTTTCTGACTCTGAAGGCTCACGTGAATGAGAAGCGCAGAAACCTACAAGTGCGAGTTGGGAAGAGATTTTCAAAAGGGACGCTTGTCAGAAAGGTGAATTTCGACGGTTTTGTAATTAGAATCCTTGGACGCATCTGAATGGAAATGGTCTCTTGTATCTTGCTTTTGACATAGCTTAGTCTTTTGCGCTTAGTGTCTTGTTCGCAGAAGAATCTCATACTTAGAAACCTACTAGGGCTAAGTTTGTCTTGACACACATCTATAATGATGATGTCTAGGTCTAGGTCTAGGTCTAGGTCTATCGTCGTATGTGAATAATACTCCTCGTTCACTCCTCATTCAAACTGAAAATTTCGAGCTCCAAGCACGTCTTATGTAATGAAAAAGTCTACGCATAATAAGAAAACTACCCCTTTGTCATTGGCATGCAGCTCATGCAATTTCAAGCCAAAGAGCAACGACTTCATTGCTCATATGAACCTCTCAGTACACACCGGGTATGATGACCCATCTAACTTTCTTGCAGTACTCATCCCAGCCCTTTCCATATTTCTGCGCACACCGCTCTTCATCGCGCCAGCACCGATGGATAAGCAGTATTGTCATGAAAATAGCATACGTCCAAGGTAGCAGAGACCCGGTTCCGCATGTAGCACACATAGAATATGACAAGACCAAGTCGCCCAGGTAGTTGATATGCCGAGCCATTCCCCACCAGCCTGAGCACAAAAGTAGACTGTAGTGTTCAAGCCCATCACGTGTCCTGTACTTTACACGGAGAACTCTGGCATACGATCCCCATATTTTGCAATGACCATCCGAACGTCGAACAATATCTTTTTGGTGGTTTACACTTCGGAAAAGTGCGTAGCCACTGCAGCCGGTAAGGAGTATTAGGGAAGCATGTAGAGATGATAAACTGACGGGATTTCTGGCTAGGAATTGTGTTTGGAGAGTATAAATAGAAGGTAGCCAAACGATTGACCCCCACGCAAGGTAGAAGCCGAAGTGGTCGTGGCAGATATCGATCGTTCGAAGGTACCAATCTTCGTTTATAAAAAAATCTACCACGTAAATGCCGTGAAGGCAGGTAGCCAGGACGATCGATTTGGTGACATACCCATGGATTTGGTATTGGTATGCAATGAATGATAAGTCACTTGATTGGTGTCAGTCAAACCCGAAGCCGTAATTAGAAGTGTGATTGACGAATGGGGGGTCAGGAGTCACATGGTCTTTCTGGTAAATTACCAAGTTGAATTCAAAAGCCCTTGGAAAGAGATTTCCACCACGGTGTCTTAATACTCACATGAGTGTCCATGCTACAATTCCAGGTCGACCATTATGGAAAAATTTGAAGTCAAAATATTTCCCAAATCTGGGATTCAGCTCAACGCCCATGTAAAAATCATACAAAATCGATCCTATCACAAGTTAATATACGCCTGCAATTCGCTAGTCGAGAACTAACCACTGAACTTGCGATCTCCTTCATGTGTTGGACTCACAGAGGCTTTAACATAGGCAACTCCAGAGAGAAGAAAGCCATATATGTTGAGAGAAACGAGTAGAGCCTCCCAACTTCTCGCAATGATTGCTGGATTCAGGATTCCCATACACGAGAAGCCCAGAAATAAGCCATGCGTGATGCTCCATGCCAGCAAACCATTAGTGCGGTACTTGAGAAGATTTCCAGCTGGTGTGAGCTGTCCGGAGCCAAGCTTGCCAGGGAGGAACTGGTAGAGGGCTGCCTGAAAGAGTAACCAGGTTCCGTATCCAAGGTTCGTGTAGAGATCCGGTCGTGGAGCCCGTTGGCGGAAGAAATTGATGGGACCTGTCATCCACATTGATAGCCAGGCTGCCGTCAACGAGCCCTGGAATGAGGACAGCGTGATCCAATAAAAAATGACCACCAAAGGACAAAGAGTCATAATGCCAGCACAGCCTAGAGCGTGCAGCCAGGAACCGTGGTGATGTCGCCGTCCCCACGAGATGCTGGAATCACGTATTGATAGAAATGGTGCTGATGCTGATGGGGACTCCTTACAACCTGGACGAGGCGGTTCTGGCGACTGAGGATCGACATTGCTAAGGAGTGTAGGTGTTGGGAGAATGATCGTCTCCATTGAAGGGAGGGGACCCAGCGGAGATCAGGTAGTCACGGAAGCCGTAGTGATAAGGTTGACGTTGATGAGGTTGAGAAGACTGAGGCGAGTCAAAGGGTGGAAGAAATTAAAGGTATTTATATAGGAGATGGGGATTGAGATTGAAGAAATCGAAGGATCAGATTGCTCTAACTAACTCGAGGAAAGAGCAGGGAGGAATACCCAGGGAAGGAGACAACGGTTTGCCCGTCCGTAGCAAATATGCTCTTCCTGTCTATCGACTATCTGCTTTATCCTCGTCCCCGGCCTGTGTGTTGGGCTTGAATTGTGTCGTGTTCACGATGGTTTGCAAATAGGGGATGATGTACGAATAGGGGCTGAGCGGTGAAAAGGCAGGCTTACTGTACACGTACTGCCTCGCATTCCAGCACACGAATCTTGAGGGCATAAGACAGAGGCCGCGGGAGAGCAACACAACCAGGCGTATATCCAAACAATTTCACTCCTACCATAAGCCGCCAACAGTCGGTTCCTCGACACAGACCAGAGACAGCCCAAGTGCGGGAGGGAGAAAAAGGCGTCGGATGCCTGGATCATCAAAACCCCGACCGTCTGCATTTCCTGCCATCACGACTCTGAAATCAGCTGTTGCATCGCCCTTGGACCTCGCACGGGCACAGAAAGAAGAAGTCTGCATATCGTAGGTTGGGGATGTGGTTGGAGTGGGAATGTTAGGAATTGGCCCGAGATAACCTTAAGCTTACGGTCAATGGCCGAAAGTGGCCAGTGCGCATGTATATCAAGGCAATGTATTATTTATGTATTTGTTTATTTATTAGAATTAATTTTGTGGCACTCTAGGTATATTTTATGCCTTCTGTATAGATTATGGAGAATATTGTTCCTCAAGTTAGAAACCAAAATAAATGTATAGGCTATTAAAAATAGTGCACAAACGAATTCCAGTCGTGCATTTCGGGCATATACTGTTGCAGTAAAGCAGGAATACCCCAAGTTAAATACATTGGATAATGTCAGGGGGGCGGTACACTCACGGGACCCGCATGTGCGAATTCTGGCTGAAGACTAGTTATGATTGTGCGCAGGTCAGAGAAAAGGGGGGATATAAGGGCCGTAGGAATATATATATTGTGGCTTCTTCACTCTGTTATCTCCCCCCTCACAGATAAATATTCAAATTATGACGCTCTTCTGGGAGTCGAACATAAATATAAATAACATAATCCTGCTTCAAATAGGCATCGTTCTTCGAGTAACTATGTTTTACAAATTGGTATTAGTGTACGCAAGGCACCATTGATTCGGAAGATCTGGGGATTACTAATTCGTGGCAATTTGAGGCTAAGATGCATTGTGCGTCAAACTGTTCAGCTGCTGTGAGAACAGAAAACATTCAACGATGCTTCTCTCATTGGAAAAAGCTATTCGTTGAGTTTCTCGGTACATTGGAAATTTGAGTTGCGCCCTTGAGAGGGTTTTGCCAGAGGATCCCGGGATGTAAGCTGACCTTATATTTACAATTTTATATGCCAATATTGAACATCCCATTCTATGTTTGTTTCCATTTTTTCGAAATCCACCCAGAGGTTTCCCTGACCATTCGTACCGCAAAAACCCTCCACCAAAGGAAAAGCAAGAAGCAGGATGGAAGATATTTCAAAGAAGTCAAAAATATATCAATAATTGGTACTTGCGAAAGCTAGAGTAGGACATACTGGTTTCCAAACTCTGGTAGGCATACCAGAGTGAATGCTGGGAGTCTAGATGGCCTTCGATGCTCTTGGACATAAGGAGCTCCGTTTACAAGATGAACCATTGTATCCAAAATTGTGGAATAGCGTGTTATATCTTTAGTGATTCATAACTGACTTTGCTTGTGAATGTGAGTGGCAATACATCCACACAGTCAAACTCCTAGGTTACAAACCCCCAAGTCAGCGTAATGGAACAATACCAAACCCTCACTACAACCAAACAATCATATAATATAACAAGGCTAAGACCCCAAAGCAGCTTTCAATTATATATTAAACTCAACTTGGTTGTTCAGGAAACCAAGACACAATGGGCCTAAATACTTGTGGACTGGATCTGTTGCGAGCCAGTCTATCAGTTCCAACACTGTAAACAATGCTTGCACGAAAAATATCTATGCTGTGCATCCCACAGCCCTATGTAGAGAAATAGCCAACAGGGACATCTAAAAGTTCATGGTTCGACAACAACATGTTTGGGGGTGATGTGGTGGGGGTAGAAGGTTGATGGTGGAATAAATTAATGCCTTGATAGACTTTGAAGAAGAGAAGGTGAAGCTATTTCAACACAGTGTAGACTTGAACCCGAAGCTTTAGAATAAAACTTATCCACAGACAGCATATATTTGCATGTGACCTTATGTTATTATTATTACTCACTTGAGAATGACTTCGCTTTTCCAGAAATCATTAGCCAACTCTTCAATGCACTCCAGAATTTCTATTCACTTCTTCACCTTCTTAACAAGAAGGTTCTCGCCTGTCCCTTTGAGAATGGCCGAATAGTGAATAAGTAACATGCAATAGAAAACGAGTTCCATCCTCATCATGCTCATAAGAGCTGCCATCAAATATTCTCCGAAACCTTCCACTCTCCCGGATATTTGCTACCGACTCAACCTACACTGGACCACTAGGTAGCCAAAGAAGACCTCCGAAGCACGCAATATAAATGTGTCTCAAAACCGCCACCACCTACACAGACTGTAACCATCCAAAGATCCACATAGACCGGAACAATGGACATCCCGATAATTATAGAAGATCCGACCCTAAACAGTGTCCGAAGTTCCGAACTAGCTACATAAGAATTTTAGGATTATGCAACGAGTGTTTGGAGGAGACGTTGTCTCGGAGGGATTGGGCAATAACTGAGGAGGAATTTGATGAGCTCGAGAAAGCTGGCGAGGCAGAAGTAAAGGAATGGTCTTGGAAGGATTTTGAGAGTAATAGCTAATGGAAATGAGTACAGTAAAAATGATCTATCCATAACTTGAAGTTCCTTTTTACGTAAAGATATCTAGCATATGAAGGCATCTAGAAAATGTGAATCCACCGGAAGGGCAACTACGCAGCCGCTCCAAATAAAACAAAGAAATGGAAATCCAGTGCTGATATGGAAGAGCAAGTTTGAGTGCTTTATATATAAATTCGGTGAAGATGCTGTGAAGATGCTGTCAAGATGAAAAAAATCTGATGCCTACTCAGCACCTTACTTAAGATTCCCATCGATCACGTGCTAGGCGCGATACGGTGGTCAGTTTATCCCCGCTACCGCAACTTTGATACCTAGCTTTCTGAACAGACAAAACCTTGAGAGCTCGTGGAACACCAACCTATTTCTGGCACAACAGATCTTCAAAATGGCGGTCGAGGAGCAGAATCCCCTACTATCGACACAGCATTCTTCCGATTCAGGTCTGCAAGTCGCTCTTCACCCTCTGGTTCTTCTCACCATTTCCGACTACATCACTAGACATACTTTACGACAACAGAAAGGACCTATTGTGGGAGCTTTACTGGGTCAGCAAAATGGACGGGAAATCACTATTGAGCACGCCTTCGAATGTCTGCTTGAGGACGTTGACGGGCAGATTATACTCTCCGAAGCCTGGTTTGATGATCGATTACAGCAGAGTTCGTGCAATCTCCCCACCAATCTCGCAATGCAGTGCTAATACCCCTCACAGTGAGGGATGTACATAAAGCTCCTGCCCTCGACCTGGTTGGTTGGTATACAACCCTTTCTACCTCTGGACCGCAGCCAGTGCATCTGCCCCTCCATCGACAAATCCTCAGTAAATACAATGAATCCGCAATTCTTCTTGGGTTTCACCCCACTGTGGTTTCAGAAGGTTCAGTTGGCGGCAAGCTTCCTCTTACGATCTACGAGAGTAATTACGAAGCAGAGGAAACACATGGACATGGAGGAGAAGACAAGGAAATGGAAGACGGCGATGCCCTCATCAATCTCAAATTCAGAGAACTTCCATACAGCGTCGAGACAGGTGAGGCGGAAATGATCAGTGTTGATTTTGTTGCTCGGGGAGGAGGCAATGCAACAGCTGTAGACAGCGCGAAAAAATCCTCGCCGATCGAGTCAAGTACCAAGAAAGGAAAGTCTCGTGCTCCAACGAAATCAGAAGAGAACGCGCAAGCAGAGCAAAACTGCTTGTCTACGGCAGATGAAGAACTCATTGCTTCTCTCACGGCCAAAGCAAATTCGATTAAGATGCTTCATTCCCGCATCAATTTGATTGCTACCTACCTACAGAAACTACCACCCTCATTCGTCTCCGATACTGAGCCCTCGGAAGCAGAGCCCGAATCAACAAAATATGCCCCAGTCAACCACTCTATTCTCCGCTCAATCCAAGCCCTTCTAAGCCGATTAAGTCTCGTCATCCCCGCCGATAGCGCTGCCTTTGAAAAGGAGCTGCTCTCAGAAAAAAACGATGTAAACCTCGTCTCTCTACTCAGCAGTATCACACAGAGCATCAAGGAAATCCGAGATGTAGGCAAAAAATTCCAGGTTGTTGATACTGCCAAATCGTTGGCCAAGCCAAATGGAGGAGGTGATATCAACAAACATTGGAATGGAAATCAGATAGCGAATATGTTGAACGTTGGTGATTTGGCTGCTTAGAGGATAGATGGGTAAATACGGTTTATGGGAGTTCATGCATTGGTTGGCGTAGAGAGGCGAATCATGACATGGCGTTTGCTAGCGGTATGGTGTGAGAAATGAAAGATACCTGAATACATGTCCCCATTTTTCCATGACTTTGTGCTTTGAGCTATTTAAGTACCGAAATCCAAACCTATAAACTTACCAGTCCCCTTCTGCACTCCTCCCAAAAGGTCACGAAGTTAATAATAGTTCGTGAATAAGTAACAAGTCATTAGTCATAACATTTTCTCCCCCTTTCTACTCTGTGCCGTCCTAGAATCTACGTACGCTCCAAATCAAACACCATCCTACACTCCCCAAAGAAAACTCCTTTCCGAAGCATGGACGACGGAAAAGGAGGAGAAGACAATAATCTAAGCCTCGATAACAACCTTTAAGACCAATTTCCCCTCATGGTCCACCGTCCTACCCGCCAACTCCATCGCTTCTCCCACCTCCGCCAGCCCTTTGAACCGATGCGTAACCATGCCATCCAAGCCCGGTAACTTCATCGGCCCCTTCGCACTCAAGAGTCTTATGCCCGTAGCATACGTATTCGCATATCTGAAGACACCAAGGATATCCACCTCCCTGAGATGCGCGGCCGAAAGCGGCAGCGTCTGGATTGGCGTTCCCATGCCCACCATAATGACCTTGCCCCCGGGCTTCGTCGCATACAGCGAGGTTTGCATGCAGGCTTCCTTGCCCGTGCACTCGAACGTGATGTCGACACCTTCGTCCTCGTCGTCCCCTAGTTCCGGCAGATCTGGTTTCGCGACCGCGAGAACATCCGCCGCGATGATTTTCGCGCCCTCGAGACGCTCGCTGATCCCGCTATAGCTGGATTGCGGCGTTGCGATCCCTGACGAGGGCGTTGATGTCCCGGAGGTGGAGATTGAGGACGAGGAGGATACGGAGTGGAGGGGTTTGGGAACCACGTAGCCGTGCGTTGCGAAACCTCTGCTTATGGCGTAGTTGACCCGCCCTTCGTCTACGTCTATGATTGTTACCATCGTGCAGCCGGATTGCCGCGCCATGGCTGCGACGAGAAGGCCGACGGTTCCAGCTCCGATCACGAGGGCGGTGGAGCCGGGAGTAGGAGAGGCGCGATTAAGGGAGTGGATGGCCACGGAAAGGGGCTCAAGGAGTGCGGCGGCATCGAAAGATATATCATCTGGGAGTCTGAAGAATGTATTAGCAAAGAAATACGTAGATAAGTTTCGACTACGGGATTTCTTACTTATGGCACCACATGGCGGGATGATTGATTCTTTCCTGTAGAGTTCCTTGAAAATGTGGAACACTCTTGGCACTACTCCTGAATCTCATCTTCTTGCAGAGGTTATACCGTCCTTTTCTGCAGATTCCGCATTGTCCGCAGGGGATGCCAACTTCAAGAGCAACTCTGTCTCCGATTTTGAAGCCACTGACATGAGGGCCAATACCTACGACAACACCAGAAGATTCATGGCCAAGAGAGAGGGGTGCGCAAGCACAGAGATCTCCATTGGCAAACTTGTTGTAATAACTGACATCTGACCCGCAGATACCAGTGGATTTAATTTGGATCTGAAGTTCGCCCATCAAGGGATCTTGAATACTTCTAGTTTCCTGAGGAATGTCAGCTACTATATATCCTTGGCTGAGGTGGAAAAAGAGTTCTTACCAACCGCACGTCCCTTGGTCCATGCAAGACAGATGCGCCAATCGTAGTTTTTAAGTGAGATGATAGTGACACAAGAGGCGCCTCGGCGATTGCTGACGGCGCCATTGCTTCGGGGGATATAAAACTGTTAGTCAAAAATCGTCACTACGAAGATTCAATATGTCACAAAAGGGCTGTGGGGGGAAGAGGGGTTTAGGAAAGTGTCTCCGGCGAAGAAGGCCCCCACACTTATAGAGTATCTTGATCACTATAGTTGAGCAAGCTCCCCTGGTGGATTACTATTGAGCAGCTCTTCCATTTGCCAGTCATGTAGCTTTGGGCTATCTCTAATCTCCTGAAAAAGTTCCATAATATCGGGGACATCTGCACCTTCTATTCAATATACATGTGAAGCTACGAAGTTCCGCTTATGCATAAACCTAGCACTTGCATTGCAGGAGGCCTACGCAGCGATACTTCTTTTTATCGGCCCTATGGGACAAGAGCACATGGTGGGAATGTCGATATAAGAGGTTGATAGTCAAACGGATGTCCAAACTGAGGGGATTCAACCTCTGGGAACTGGTCGTACTCGGGGGTGGACCCCAGAGTTCAATAAAAAACGATACCTCGTCAAAGTACTGATCGGCCTTTCATGTCACAATCGCCGCATCTATATCTTGATGATGCTCCTGAAGTAGTAATGTACCTGTTCACGGAGCCACTATCCGCCGTTCTTGAAACGCCGAAAAGCCAGACGGGTGGATAGACAACGGAGCATTTGTGGAACACGGAAATACACCCCGGCAGTTGGCGGGATATTGATAAAGGTGCAGGAAAGTCGTCATTTGTGTACCATGGTACCAGAGGACTTTGCGATCTTCTGTCTCTGGTACAGGTTCTGGTACAATCCTGTACGACTAAGGAAGACGTGGCATATTTAAGCTGCATGGATGAATACAGTGCCGAAAAATATCATGGTTTCGGAGGGGGGCTCAGGAAATTCGGACCTTAACGGCCCGCGCACCCCAATGGCAATGGTGTGAACGTGGTAAGCTGATGTATCAAAAGCCGAATCCAAATGGAGAATTCGTTATCGATCTCCTAGATCTCTTGGATAACGACATATCAGGACCCCAAATGCTCCGTCGCGGGTGGCGGCGAGCTTGAAAGCATGTGAATACTGAACACCGCAGGAACACGCACAAGATAACTGCTAATATGATAGCATAGCCTGAAAGTTGAGCCGCGTTACATAGAGGATTCAGACATACCTTTGCAATGATAGAAACGAGTTGCATCTACTGGGTTCCGATGTACTATGAACGATACAGAGGTGTAGGGGATACAACTATAAAATTGAACATAGTGAAGTACGACCCAACATAAGATCCAGTAGGTCGGAATACTTTCCCCATCAGAAAGTACTAGTCGCCAATCGGCTCGCGGCGTTGCGCGCATCAACTCTGTCCTCATCATCATCCCCCTTCAAACCCTTAAGACCACCAGCACTTGCACCACTCAGCGCCCTGTCCCTACCAAGCCCCGGTTCCTCTTCTCCATTCGCTTCTTCAGGAACATTTGACATGAAACTGCCTGAAATGCTGCGATTTAAACCATCGGGGCGTCGGGGTACACCGCTCCAGGCATCCCCCTTTGGGCCTTGACTGGCCGCTAAGTTGGCTCTCCGTGCAGTAGGATGTGACTCTCTACCAAGTCTGCTTAAACCACCGGAAGAATCAATTGTGCGGATATCGGTCCTAATACTTTCGAGAGTAGCGAGCGTACGCCTTTCTGCCTCGATCTCACGAAGAACATACTCTCGGATACTCAATCTTAAATCCGCCGCAGTACGAACAAACCATTTCCGTTGGTCCTGTAATAGATTGGCTGTAACCCTTTGGGTTTTGCCTAGAAGGTATTGCTCGTTACTTCTCGCCTCGTCGAGCGCTGAGATCGCCTCGTCAACCTTTTCCCGTCGAACGGATGAGCTTGTTTTTAGCCTGTCTGCAGCGTTCTCTTTGCTCCTTGTCAATTGTTGAGCTTGAATAAGCTCACGGAGAAGAATATGTCGATTTGTAAGAGTTTCCTTCACAATAAAAGCATCTTGAGAATGATATTGAAGAGGATCGCCGATGGTTGTTGCTTCGGCGGTCGCCTGTGCAGCATGAAAATCGCCTGTCATTTGTATTGTCTTCCCCAGCTTTCGATAGGCATTGGCAAGACCTGAATGGGGTTCTTGCACGTTCATAGCTCCAAGTTTGACTCCAAAGTCGGACTCTGCAAGACCGAGTCCTAGATTATGTTAGCAAGAGGCTGGGTTTGATCATACGGTAACTCACCTCTTCGAGCCTTGACTAGTTTATCTACTTTATGCCCCCCATCCATTGCTCCAAGATAAAAGAGCTTCACAACAGGTCGCGCATCTTGCAATTCTGGCGTATCGTCTGGTGGAGGTGCAAATTGCTTGATAACTCTTCTGCGCACACCTGTAGCTGGTTGCTTTCTTTTGAGCATAGGACTATAACCAAAATCGCTCTCGACGAAGAGAACCATCTCATCGTCTCGCATCAATACCTCATTTGAACAAACATAATTCAGCCATCTCTGCAACGATGCCTTCACACGAGCTTCATCTTCATCCGTACCAGCTCCAGCTGATGTCAACGCCGGAGGAACAGCAGGAACAATCGCCTCAGGGTTGGAAGATACCAGGTGATCTGCGAGCTTCATGAATTCGGAGTGTGTTCTTCGGACATCGCGGAATTGAGTAGTGCGAAATTTTGGAAGGTTGGTCTAGAAGATTAGAAATACTTTGGGATGAATGATGTACTTTAGTATTATGACTTACGTGAACGTCAAATCTCAAAATAGGGTCTTTCCGCCCAGTTCGTTCAAGTCCAGTAATTTTAGCCTGTAACTTGTAATTTGTACTTGGAGGAGGATTTTGGGCCTGCCGTGCAGCGGGATGGTATCTCTGGGGTTCGGGCTTGTGGTGCTGCGGTGCCTGGTACTGTTGTGGGACTGATTGCTGCTGGCCGTTGAAGCTCTGCTGCCGGGCCGCCTCATTTTGACTTACTTCAGTCGGAGCCGGAGCATGCTCTTCCTCATTTGTTACTGACGCTCCTCCAGCACTACTGTCCGGCCTATTGTAGCTTCCTGGAGTGATTATGTCGTCTGGGGTAGTTCTGTCGTAAGGCAAAGGTGACGGAGGCACATCAGCCTGGCCGCTTGGGTATGGAGCAGTTCTGGTATGTCGCGGAGAAGCTGCTGGTGAGGATCCCCAAGGCGAAGTGCCCGCAGGATTGTCTGCATCGTGGATCGAGGTGGAGTAGTCCATGGTATCGTATAGCCTAGCTGATGGTACGAGAGGCGCAATTCACTTGCAGTTCAAGCTTCGTAAGAGATAATTGCTGCTCAATTGCAGGTCAATGGCAATATATTAAAGCTTCCTATTAGATGATGGGACTATTAAAATAGTCAATTGGATTGGGTGAAGAGAAGAGATCAACATGGAGTGACGATTTGCATTTGCATGTTGCGCCAATGCACACTGCATATGGTTAGCTTACGAGCTATACGGACAAGCGAATCAGCACCAGCACGCTCCTCAAAAGGATTGAAAAGATTGTTATCAAGTGAAAACTAAACTTTGGGCATGAGTTTATTGGTTTCCAAAGCAGCGTGTCAAGCATGGCACCGACGCCTTCGATGTCTTGGGCCTCACCTTGGGTCTCAATACTGTTCGCCCAAGACTACAAATCGATACATGTCACATGATTCTCAGAAGTCCAATATCAACACAACGCGCAATATTGGAATCATTGCCCATATTGACGCTGTAAGATTGTATTTGCTAGATATTGCCTCCCACTTACATCAAAGCAGGGTAAAACAACAACGACGGAGCGCATGCTCTATTATAGTGGATATATTCGGCGCATAGGAAGTATGCCGTAAATCTAGCCATATCTTTTCGAGTATCCAGCATTTGTGAAATCCAAGCCATACACTCCTTATCCCTTCTTTCCCTATTCGAACTTCTGAAAGATTCATTTTACTTTATGTTACTCTCAATTTCTAACATATTATCTCAGACGTCGATGATGGCTCTACTGTCACGGATTTTCTTCCTGCGGAGAGAGCTAGGGGGATAACAATCCAGTCTGCAGCTGTGACCTTTCACTGGCCACCTGTGGGTGAAGATACATACGCCAAGGAGAACGGACCCAGATCACATATTTCACATACAATCAATCTCATCGATACGCCAGGACATGCGGACTTTACTTTTGAAGTCCTTCGGTCATTGAGAATTCTAGATGGCGCTATTTGCATTCTTGATGGCGTTGCCGGCGTTGAAGCCCAGACCGAAAAAGTATGGGCTCAAGCAAATAAGTACAGCATACCCAGGATAGCTTTTGTCAATAAGCTCGATCGAGATGGAGCGGCGTTCGGAAGGACTGTCAAAGAGATTGGGTCTAGACTTCGGGGCTGGCCAGCTGTATGCCAAATTCCTTGGTGGGAAGGCGGAACAGGGCACTTCACAGGAGTGGGAGATGCAATAAGCCTCTGCGCTTTGAAATGGAGGGAGGGGAGCGATGGGAAGAGCATTATGCATTTCACTCTCGAAGAACTTGTCCAAGAGGATCCTACACTACGTTCGGAGCTCATAAAGGCACGAGCTGCTTTAGTAGAAGTTCTGTGTGAGTATGACGAATACTTGCTAGAGATGTGGTTAGAGTGTAATGACGACAGTCTTGCTATATCCGCAGATGCCATCCGAGATAGCCTACGTCGCTGCGTGATTGACGGCTCTGGGAAACTTATCCCAGTCTTTGCTGGAGCGAGCTTTAGAAATATCGGCGTCCAACCTCTCTTAGATGCTGTCAATGATCTCTTACCAAACCCCTTAGATAGACCGGATGCCGAAGTCAGTCTAGGAACGTTGAGTGGTCGCCTATCAGACCTTCTCGATGGTAAGATGGCCATCAATACAGCACAGCCTCGAAATCTAATAAAGAAGATCTTCACCCCAAAATCTCTCATTTCTCACCTCGAAGCTTGTGCGCTTGCGTTTAAGGTCGTCAATGATGCAAAACGTGGAGTTCTGGTCTACGTAAGGGTATATTCAGGGGCTATCAACCGTAACGCTCCACTCTGGAATACGAATCTTCATGTCACCGAAAGGGCACAGCGGCTCCTCCAAATGTATGCATCTGATGCCGTGGAGATATGGAGTATTCCAGCTGGTCAAATCGGAGTCATCGCCGGATTAAAACATGCACGCACAGGCGACACACTGATATCTTATACTGGAGGAAATCCAAAGAACGGCCCGCCTCCACCTTTAAATACTTTACAACTACGGCCAATTGATGTTCCGCCGGCGGTATTCTTCGTAGCAATAGAACCGCACAGTCTTAGCGAAGAGAAAAATGTATTAGATATACTCCAGATTCTATTACGAGAAGACCCTAGCTTGCACTTTAATATCGACGAAGATTCTGGGCAGATGTTACTCAGTGGGATGGGGGAACTTCATCTGGAAATTGCACGAGATCGACTAGTGAATGATTTCAAAGCAAAAGCAACAATGGGTAATATTGAAATAAGTTACAGGGAATCTGTCTTATCAGAAACATCACCACATCGGGTCTTGTTTGACAAAGAGGTAGCAGGTAAGAAAGGCAAGGCTGCATGTGAGGCTACTGCGAGACTGCTGGATGAAATGCAGATAGAATCAAACTATATTGCTTTTCATGAAGGAAATGCAATCACCACTCACATTCTTACCTCGGCAAACGACGACGGCTTAGAAGGAGGACCTTCATTGTTTTCAGAGTTGCCTATCTCGACAATTCGAACTGCCTTAATCAATGGCGCTATAGCAGCCCTAGCACGGGGTCCTCGTCGCGCATTCCCGCTCCACTCTACGCACATATTGCTCAAATTTGACCCCTCTACTGACATCTTTGGCTCTGATACATCACCTACTGCACTATCATCGGCCGCAAGATTAGCCGTACAAGCTGCCCTAAGAGAAGCCTTCGAACTCAACAACATTTGTCTCATGGAGCCAGTTATGAACGTCGTCATTAGTTGCGACGAATCGTCACTAGGATCCATCATCCATGATCTCTCTTCCGCACGTGGAGGCCACGTTCTCTCCCTCGATAATGACAGCAACACCGAGACCACAGCTTCTGAGCTAGTGCCCATCGATCCCAAACGGATCTACGTACCCCCAGATCCCTTCGAATCGAGCAGTGGTGCGCTTTCATCAGGACCAGGTCAGCTGCGCCAAGTTACGGCGATAGTGCCTCTGAAGGAAATGATAGGGTATCTGAAGCATCTACGGAGTCTCACGGGCGGGAGGGGCACATTTATAATGAGTGTTGATAAATTTGAGAGGCTTTCGGGGCCCAGGGAGAAGGCTGTGTGAACTTTTATAATGATAAATTGTATAAATATTTGTAACCCTAGGCAAAAACCTAAAGAGAAACATATTATTACTTTTATGCTATGTACCCTTCTTGTAAATGTTGGTAGGGGCGGTATCGAGGATGGAAAGTTGTTAAGTCTTTCAAGAGCATGAGCGCAAAGGGAAATGAAATGTGCTTAATTCACAGTTGATATAAACGCCCATACACAAGCTCTCCTACAAGACTTGAATGTGTGAAAATTGACCAGTACCGGATATCCCAAAACATCTACCCTTCTCTTCTAGAACAACGTGCCTGGGCCTCCTTATCATATATGTCCCTTCTATTCTTAATTATTCCCAATAGCTTACATTTTTGCAAAATATCTACGCCGTCCCACCGGATTATATATTAATACTGCTTTGATTAGTTTAACCAGATCATAATCCTTAAACATTTTGGGATTCGGCGTGTCAAACTACTTGCTAAGTTCAGAAGCGTTGATTTTTCTTACCTTCAACATTCGCCCCTCTTTCTCCTTGTTTCCACCTCCACCTCCACCTCATTTTTTAATTCCCTCCAATAGGTCTACAACAAATAGATATTGCCTTTGATATCCACGACGAGCCGATCAAACCTATGCCTGCCGCCGACAAAAGTCTTTACATAGGGCTCCGCAAACCCGCCCATGGCAAAGTTGGAGAGGATGGAGAGGATAGAGAGGACGGATACAATGAAGCAAGAATTCGACAAAAGAAGGCTAAAGCCCTAGATGATAGACGGGGATTTGATCGAATAGCATCGGGAGTCACCCGAAGATTTACTTATAAGGACTTTAAGGATTACAGAAGAGAATCGATTTGAGAGATAAGAGCCCTTGAGTTATGCCACCAATATTGACAAATGCAAATTTTCAGCAAGGAAATGTGTATTGTAATTAGGGTTATAGTTACTTTACGTAAGACTAATGGAATTTTTGTTTTGTAGTTTATTCTGTAGCGCAATATCAGGAACATGGATGACACGTATTAGAATTACAGTCTCCGAGGCAGTGATACCTGTTATTTAGTCTACCCACCCCGTGGCGCTTCCTATCGATGCTCCGGCAAAGGATCACATCATACTGGTATGTAAAAATCCTTTGCTTCTTGGCTCCAACTCATCTCTCCTCGAAGGCACGTCAATGGTCCAGCCCAAAACCAGATCTCACGAGATCCGGTAGGTAAATCTCCTGTCACTTTTATGGTGTCCTAATACTGATGTACCCAAGCTTCCCAAGACGAAATGAAAGCAATAGCATGAATGAGGGAGATGAGCTTTTCGAACTATGCGAGATTATCAGCAGCGATGAAGGAGAAGGGAATGTCAGACTCGACGTAGATTCCAATCCTATAAATAATGCGATGCTGTGGAAGTAGGGTACCAGAATCACCAACAAGTAGATACTTCACTTGCCTTTGCTCATGTATTGTGTTAACTAAAACCACTCAGCTGCTGAGATCCAAGGCGTTGTCAGCTCTGCTTCACAGGTGTCTGAACAGCAACAAATTCATGGCCCAACTTGTAAGTACCAGCTCCTTGTACGCCTCCTCGGTATGACTCCACAGCAAGTCATCTACAATGCATCTTCCAACACTTTCTAGAGACAAAGATCTCTGATGGTAAGCGCATGGAAGCCTTTCATGATGAAGCAAGTAGATTCATCACTCGAAAATCAAATGCAGCCGACTGTTCTTTCGCCCTCAATATCGACATCCTAACCGTCGACGACCGGATTGCTGGACCTCCCCGCTCTCGGCTCCAGCAACTCAGGCTATACCCCGTGTTGGCCGGAGCAGTTCTGACTCGGGTCCGAACTCTTCTGATGTTTCAGTGCTAAAGAATCAAAGAGCATTTCGTGACTATTTTTCTTTTGGGCTGGTGGGGGACGGGTTTCCTCTGGCTCGTTCTTCGTATTGACGTAACTCATAGCCAAGCGAATTAAATTAAAATCAAATGAGCAAACTGGTATCGGCAAGACTCTCAACCAGAGATTGGAAATATTCTATCGCGGCATATACAATCGTGCAACTTGCAAGAAAGTAATCCAAATAAAGGTAAGTATGGCTTGCGGAGTATCTGAAGGATAACAAAGAAACGGACTAATAGCAAAAGCAAGTTGTAGTAACGCGCCACCTTACAGACCCGGCTTCTTTTCCAAAGCAGAACGATCCTCGGCGATTCTTCTTGCGGCCGAGAGGACACTCAAATATCGGGAAATATGCCACAGAAGCAATGTCAGCTCCCTGCTTTGCTGATCTCAGTCTCCCATTAAACCGTATCGAATCAAGGGGAAATGGAAACCATCATTGGGGGAGAACGGGACGCATAAATCCCATCTTGGCCGCCGTTCATGGGGACAGTTCAATTTTCATTCATGACATCCGAAATTGCCCAGAGATAGGCTTGGATGGACCAGATTGAAGGCTCAGAAGGTAAAACGTCTTGTGATAGATGTACCACTTGATTGGACGAAATCCTCCGGGGGCAAAGCTGTCATCATTGTCAGGGGGGGCTAGTGCCACCCTTAACCTTAGCGACTACTCGCAACTTACAGGTACCCAAAATGCGTACAGTGATTTGGTTATTCTTTTGGGAAGCAATATAATGTTGGTTTGAGATTGATTCGGTGAGCGTTTCACAAAGGAGTGCCATATTCCTCCTCGTTCCTCAGCGTTGGCCAAATAGAGGGCAAATATTTCTGGGCTCATAGATAGAATATACAAAGTTTCAAAGGACTGGGGATGCTCGTACGTGTTATATTTGAAAAGCATCTGGTGCATGCTACGTTTCTGCTTACTCGGACTTTACTAATCCGGTCTTACTTATCCGGCCGTATTCATCGGCCGGTACTCAGCCGGCCGTACTAATCCGACCGTACTGGATCCGGCCGTGGCCTTAACTAGGCAGTTCGGCATATGTGCTTTCTATTCAGCCTGTTCTTGTTGACATTGATGGTTTACTATCCTCACGCACATCAAGGATTCTGGCCACGAGGTTAATGCAGGTTTGTATAACTTTATTAAATCTTCTCTGCTCGCAGGGGAGTTGTCGCAGGAAGCATGTCGTCCGTCCCAGAGCTGGTAGCACCTTATATCAGACCTTCAAAACCAAGTGTTTGCCACGTTATTGGTGGTCTCCCATCGCATACAAACGTCGTTCGTCAAAGTCCTAGTTCATCTTCTTATCAGAATATTATCCTATCTCACTAAGACTGAAAGAACGAGGCCGGGTTCCCCGATGATCCGTCGGAGAATTTATTAGGTCATTGGACGCACGGGAAGACTGGGAAGGTGAAATTCAAATCAACGCACACCAAAACTCTTTGAAATCACCTGCCCTGTCTCTCTTCTGCTGGAAATATATTAACTCTTAGCCAGGGTGCCACCTGCGGCTCGGCAAACCGCCTATTACACCGTGTCCCCATCATCGGTCTGCCCTTGGACTGCCTACCGTTTATCGGTTTGCTTTTATCCAAATTGAAGATTCTTTGCAAACCTCCTTGAGATCAATAGAATCTGGGGACCCCACAATTGACGCTAATTGCCGGCAGTTCAGGTGCCTTTTGAGATAGGCTTTGCTTGGCATATTTTCCCACTTAGGCTATCATCTGGTCCAAACGCCCCATTTCATATCAAATAACCATCTATCCTTGGTGGTGCCACAATACTTGGCTAGAAATACGCTAGAAACACATCAATATAAGTACAAATGCAATCTACTTTCCAGCAAAAGTCGGCTAGTATTTTCGTATTTATCTCTTTGACTCCTGTGGTTCTCCCCCTTTGCCCCTCTATGAGACAGCTTCGCAATCATGGCCTCTCCTACGGCATCAGGAGCGAGCAATTCCACCGCATCGGTGGCAGCTACTGCTCTAAGAAAAGCCAACCAAGCCAAGATGCAGGCTTATAACCAGAAAATCCCCTATTATTACGCTGTGTCAATGATCGCAGTGATTGCATTATTTACATTGTTTCACTGGAGTAGATTTCTCTACAACCGATACGACTACAGGAACTCGGGGAAGTCCAAGGTTATGGTGGGCCAAGTAAAGATAGCAAGGTACGACAGAGAACGGAACCGAATTTCCACCATACTGATGCCTCTTCAAGAATCGTCCGGAAAGTCCTCATTCGTCCAACCTTTGGGTTCATATCTATAGGACATGCCGTACTAGTTTTGGTATACCTTGCCATCAACATCATCTTGACCGTTACGAATGTTGATTGGTCGTCTCTCTCTGGAATTGCAAAACGATTAGGATGGTAGGCCTCGTATTCCAAATTCTGTCTCAATTCTAATGCTGTTAAAATAGGATGGCGATTATAAATATAGCTTTCATCACTTTTCTGGCTTTGAAAAATACACCGCTGGCATTCTTGACAGCTTACAGTTATGAACGCCTCAACATTTTACATCAGATAGCTGGTTACGTTACAATCGTCTTCGTTCTCTTGCATGCCACCGTGATGGCCAATTATTTCAGAATAGCCAATGTTCTCCACATACTCTTGGAACCATCACAAATTGCTGCCATCACTGCAGGATCTGCAATATTTATTAACTTGTTGATGGCGATTCTCGTCCGAAGAATTCGATATGAAGTCTTTTACGTCGCCCATATTACATTGTATATGCTCATTCTAATTACTGTCGGCCTGCACCGACCTGATTTTTCTTTAAGAGCTGTGATAGTCACAGTCTTCGCTGGTGCCATCTGGTTTTCTGATCGAATGCTCCGAGGTTTCAAAATCATATGGTATAGTTTCAATAATACTGCTACAATTACCCCACTCTCAAATGGAGGCACAAGAATCATATTGCGACGATCCCCATCTCGGGCTATACCAGGAACTCATTGCTTCTTGTGGATCCCCGGAATCCGTGCTATTGAAACTCACCCATTCACTATTGTGTCTGCGGCTTCGGGCTCTCTGGAGTTAGTGGTTGCTGCGCATGATGGATTTACAAACGATCTTCACAGATATGCATTGAAGCATCCAGGAGTGTCTCTCTACGCTTCAATCGATGGGCCATATGGCGCAATTCCAAACTTCACCCATGTCGCCGACAAAGTCATCTTGGTTGCAGGGGGGAGTGGAGCAACATTTACCTTTAGTGTTGCAATAGATATGGTCAATAGGTTAGGAGCTTCTATGGGCACTACGATTGATTTCATATGGGCTGTGAAAGAAGCAGGTATGTAATAGCTAACTGCATTGTTGTGTCTTGCAATGCTCGTATCTTTTTCTTCATGCTCACTTAATGCAACAGAATACCTCATGTGGTTTTCCAAAGAACTTGAAATTCTCAAAGCCTCTCCCCTAGTTGCGCTTTCTCTCTACTCCACACGATCTCCCAACCCTTCCATCTCTTCCCATGCTGCGATTCCTAGCATTGAGCACAAATCACTTCTTGATGAAAAACTTACCTCCATCAGTCTCTCATCACCCATCAGCTCCTTGTCAACCAATGCTGATTTCGATGTCGAGAAACAACATATCGTTGCGAATGGCAAAACTAATATTCCATCAAACATCAATATATTACACGGAAGGCCGGATATTCATACCCTAATAAACGAGATTGTGAAGAATGCGGATGCAGGAAAGAGAATTATGATTGCAGCATGTGGCCCGGATGGATTAATGAGAGTTGTTAGGAAGACAGCAGCTGATTGTATCTCTGTTGATGGGCCGAGTATCGAGTTGCATTGTGAACAATTTGGATGGTGAATCTTATACCGGTTGCCTGCTTGCCTTCATCTCGATGATCTGCTGGATAAAATGGGAATTCTAATTTTCATATACAGCTTTACATTTATACATATATTTATCACATTTATCTATTCTCGCACTTATTTTCGAGTTACTCTTGTGAAGAAACAGCGAATTTCTCTTTCTATCTGCGCGAAACTAAGCTTCGACTTTCAGTCAGCATAAATGATCCACCAACAACCACACCGCTTTACTTTTGTTTCATATTTTCTAGTTTTTAATCTTTGTCTTTCGCAATAATTGCTTATTAAAAGCATCATACGATAGACAGATTCCCTCAAGTTATATCTGAGGAAAAGATAGTTAGGCGAGGACCGTAATATTATATATATAAATAATGAAACCTGGTAGTTAATAGTTCAATGAGCACTCATGTAACACCGGATTATTTAAAGCGATAGTCGACAAGGAGGGAACTATGGATAACGGTGAAATTTGGGTATATCTAGGCAGGAAAGTGCAAGAGGAATGAATTATGGGCTATTTCTCTTTTGGTGTATAACTTTATAATGTAATATTGGCATTATTTTGGGAATGAAGAGAAAAGAGAGTGGCCTGCAAAATCTGTAAAGTAGATAGCCATCTAGTATTGGTGAGAGCAGACCTGGTTAACTATTATATGAAGTATTCATTCATAAGTTTTGACAACTAGTTTGATGTCTGCTCGGCTTAGATGCATAGTGCTATCGAGGAGAACTTTGTCCATGCGAATTGAAATGGAAGACTTATAGATCAGCACATGACATATATTCACATAGTCAGGTGACATTACTAGCTATTAGTGTATTGAATATATTTTCAAAGCATAGTTATACCCTAATTAAGGAATATACACCAAATTGTCATCATCTTCAAACATCGAACTTCCACGTGACCACGTATGAAGCACATAAGTATCTGGGCCATTAGCCCCTGAGGCTAAAGCCGAGCTATCCGGCAGCCAAGGATCTCAACGTCAACGACATCTTATATGCTTCTATATTTGTTGCATGCATCCACTGATTCTACTCACAGCACGCTAACACTGGGCTCATCATCAACCACATAATCCCAAGATGGTGGTCGAGCTTCCATATAGCCTTCATGGCCGCTACCTAGCAATTGCCATCGCCTGGACCATCATAACCATCCCACCAATCTTCATAAACCTCGGCCTCTTCTATGGCCTCTGGTATGGCCAGCCACAAATGGATCGCATAGCTGGTTTGCTCTCTTCTATCCTAAATTTACCAATCACGTGATCGCTGACGACACTCACAAGTCCTCACAATCCCAACCGCAGTCCTAGGGATCTTCACCATCATCGCGATAGTAGAACGGGTTTGGAAGCTTATCCAGCCTTCGCCACAGTTTCGCCCATTGAAATCCCAACGATACGCTCTCGATATCTTCCAGTGGGGCTATTTTGGCGCCTTGATCTTGATCTCTGCCCTTATAAGCTCCACTCTCGCAATGGGTGATGCTGATGACGATGGGCATAAATTGCAAATCCGTCTGATATCAATGCCAGCACCTATACTTATGTACTTCTTAGCTATACTCACTCTGCTTTCATTGATTCTCAACTGGCTCAAAGTCAGGCTGCCTTTCCGGTTCGGTAGCTTGGATGCTGGGAATGTGATACGACCGGCTATTTACTACATTGTGGAAGACGTGGTGGCAGTGGACGGGAATGGTGGCATAGAGTATCGACAAGCGTTTACGGCTCGATATGACAGCAGTCCAGTGTTCCAAAAGTTGATCTGGACGCTGAGTGTCGTTTGGATGCTCGCGTTTTTTGTCTTTGCTGCAGCCTTCACAACTCTTGTCTTTATGTTGCCTATAGCTGCTGTCTATGCTGTTGGGTGGGCTGGTCCCTTTCCCCTGGCAGGGCTGATAACGGTGTGGACGATATTTTACGTCAAATCTGTGCTAAAGAAAGAGAGGGAGGCTAAGGAAGATGATGAGAGCGGGGCTGCTAATGGGCAGCATACAGGAAATTCAAGAAGGACTGAAGATGAGAGGACTCCTTTATTGGATAGCGGAGTGTAGGAAATATGATTCAATGGATAGGACCGAAAATGTGCAGGATTATTGAAAGTCTAATTGATTGTTTGGTTGTATTTTTAAATCCAAGTGGAATCATTTACATGATTTTCTTCGATATTGTTGACTAAAATCAACAAGTGTTTTGTCGGTGATGTCGAGCATCTGTCGTGCCAGTGATTTTGCCCATCGCCTCTTGACATTTAATTGCCATGCTCTTGCGTTGCTTTTCTCAATTTCCCCCATTCGCGTCCCCCCTCTTGACATTTGGTAGTCACGTTGCTGCATTTCTTTTCTCAATTCCCACCATCTTTCATCTCCTTTTGGTGCCCATTCCTCTCTATAGCAAACATTTGAGAACCGTGTAATATGTCCACCCAGGCAAGAAAGCGGAAAGCACCCCCAGTTGGGTGGTATCCATGGACGGCGCACTGGTATTTCTAGCATTCCGAGATCGGTTTACAGGTGACCTAAGTAACCTTACGTAAGAGTTTATCAATAGTCTATGAGGAGGTTCAGGACACGTTGTAGAGTGGTGTCTGCTCGTGTAGATGCGCTCCATCTTTGAGGATGGTTTAGTGAAGTTAGTAGTCTATACAATTTTGGAGCTTGAAAATGTAGTTCAATTTGATATTCGAGTAGTCAATAATTGCTCTTGAAACGAAACCTACCCCGACCTTTTTGGAATGAGAAGAGTAGGTAAGGTCTGAGGCACAAGCTGGGGCACAAGCAAGATTCTGAACGCGTCCAAAGTGATCTACGTCGTACATGGAGGAGATTGAATGCTGGGCGCTTAAACGAAGGCAGTTCAAATTGTTGGAGATCTCTGCTCTACACTTGAGGAATCGCTGCTATGTCATGCGCCCAAACCTGAGCCTTTATGCATTTCAAAATCTCTGCCTGCCACCGATCATCTCGCGCGACACAACGTGGCCTGTAGCCTTATAGTATCTTCACCACTCTAGGAACGCAATACTTGAACCAATCGCATTCCCGGCGCGCACAACTGTCATAGGCTGCTTGATCCCAAAAACTTGAAGTGTAGTCGAACATGCCGATGCGATAGAATACCTGCTCCTCAGGTTCGCTTCGCTGTCGATTCTTCTTTGTTTGCATACGCAATAGTTGGCTACTTTGGGTTCGGGCATAGTCCCAAACTTGCTCCATAGACCACGCGTTGACTTCGGCCCCAAGAAAGCGACGAAATTGATAGCGCAGGGCGGCCGTCTGTATTGCGGAAGATCTTGATTGTGGGTCAGCTTCATCATCCACAACTTCCCCTCTGTTCTTCTCTTTCTTGGCTGCTAGGCGCAATTTTATTGCTTCCTTTTGAAGATGAGAGAGTGTCTCTGACCGCAGTACCAGACCTTTGGTACTCCATTGAGATCCCATGAATACGCTGTGTAGCTCTAGAAGCACGACTTCCGTAATGCCTGAAGTTACAGCGGGCATGCGGGTTCTCAAATCCGACGTATCAATATTGACCTTGACTTGTTGCGTCTTGCCATCGTCACTCATCTTCATTATGGTAGCGTGGTTCTCTTCAGCTCTGCTATAGCTGTTCGAAGCCTGCGGGGGAAGGAGAAGCGCGGGTAACAATCTTGCTTCGAGAGTCAGGCTGCTCAGGTTTTCTTCGACTGCTCCAAATGGTGCGCTGTCTTCAACGAGCATGGGCTCACACTCTAATACCTTAGCCCTGGCTTGCTCGTTAGTCCCGTAGTCGGATCCGTACTGGCCCTCGAAGTCGATGACGCCGTTCACAGACGTCCAAGACCATGAAGGACCTTGGAACGACGTTGGTGCAGGATAGGTGGTTCCTTGCACGGACCATAATAGCTCTGTGAACAGTGATTTGCGCCACATGCCTGCGAGATATTCATCGTCAAGCGCAGCACTGTACTCTTTCGCGAGTCCGGACAAGGCCAAGATTCGATCCGTTGGTCTTGTGAGTTTGCGGTGTGTATAGGCTTGAACGAGACTATACCAATCTCGTTTGCCTCCTCTCAGATTTGTCTCGTCAACCTGTGAGGCTGATCGAGCAATGTCGAAGGCTCGGTTGAATACCTCTCTCGGTAGGATGTTCTGCTTGCTAGAGTCACTTTCCGTCGTCACGACCCATCCGTTTGTCCACCCTGGTTTATCTAGAGACCCACGACATAACCAGCGTACTTGATGCTCCGAGAATTCCAGCATGCGCGGTGACAGGAGACGCTCTTGCAATGTCCACGCTCTCGTATCAAGTGGATTCGAGTCCGAGTCTCTGTCGAGAGAGAATATTGTTATATTTCCCCGTTCAGAATTGGGACACACGTAAGGTAAAGTAAAGGCCGGGGTCTCTGAGTTGGGCGAATACCGTTTATAGAGGAATCCCTTGGACGCATCACTAGCCGAAGCAGCCGCAATAGTGAGATAACCATTTCTGTATATCTGGGGCATCTGAGCAATCTGTTGGGATCGATCTCGATCGTCATCTTGTATGATACATAGCGCGTCGACCCACAAGAAGCGTACCTCGAGGTTGCGACAAATGGTAATGGCGTCCTGCAGAGTCCTCGGCAGTTGAGCATACGGTATCGATTCCATCCACGTGGAAACAGTCGCCGTTGTCGATGTGATCGCTTGGTCTTCCCCCCAGCAGTAACTCAATGGGATATAGGGGGAGTGGGCTGAGTGCTGAGTTGCGCACAAGCGCAAACAATCCGACCCCTTGGAGTCTTGCACCTCGATTAGTCGTTTCGGCACGAATGCGGAACGAAGAGTTGGACAGCTATTGCTGTGCTCTTTCAGACAGGCGTCTCGCCAGAGGGATATCTTGGCGGCTGTCTCCAAGGATCCGGGTTCATTGTCTATCGGTCTGGTTGTTATGTATGCGGCAGCGGGATTGCCTGTTGACTCGTCAGTTCAAAGCGACGAGCACTTTGCTCCAGATGGATTGTACCTTCAGAAGTTTGCACTCGGAATCCACGCCGCGTTCGACACGCAATCCGTTTATTTGCTCGGTCCCAGAGGCCGATGAACTCAACTCTCACGATGTCCGCGTTGTCCTGGGCGCCGAGGAAAAGGCACATGTTCTCAAAATCTTCTGGTCTCTCGGTCGCCAGTTGCCGCATCGTTTGTTCTGGACAAGACGGAGCCATTGCCGGAATCCACATGGCGGCCTGTTCCATTGCCTTTCGGAGCTCGCCATTCGCGATATCGCTGCAATGTGCGGAGACATTCTTTAGGATTATACATTCTTCATCTAGAATCCACGAACAGAGTCGACAACCGTTGCCGCTGGCTTCGACGAGATCGACCCAGGTGAAGGCGAAGAGAGCTTTCGCCTCCGTTTTCGCATCGTGGCTATCACTCGGGCCTCGATCATGATTGAATCGACGGGGCGTTCGGTGTTCTCGGTCGACGACGATCTTCTCACAATACCTACATGAATGAGGGCGAAGTACGACCGGCGCCATGACTGACAGAGGACCACGCGGCTTGTTTCCCTTGCCCTCCAGGGGGGAGGGCATCAGCGACGGCACCGAGCTATATATATTTCTGTCGGTGGAAGTGCTGCGCTTTGCCTCAGCCGCTGCGCCCCGTTCGAGCCACTTGGGGTCTCCAGCTGAACGGTGCTTCCTCAAGGGGCTGACGAGGACTTCCTTTTACACAGAGCTTGTACTTTGTATTGTATAATTCAATAATATTCTTAGAATGCGCGGTCGGGTCCGTCCCATGGGGAGTTATCTCCAAGATTCTACGGCAAAATGGGGCCCTCTTGGGTGACCCATGGGAATCATTGGCCTCGGACCCGCCTCATCAAGCCTACCACGCAGCCCCAAACACCATAAATATCTGGTACAGCTTTTATTCAGAGCAAGTCGTAGTAAAATTTCATAATAACATATAATTTTTGCTCTCCTTGGCGGTGAGGTGGCGGAAGCTCGCTTACGAAACGCCCAGCGCTCGCTTCGACCCCTTTTCAAAAGGGGCCCAAAAAACAACGCAGAGAAAAAGGACAAAAGGTTCGGAGAGGTTAGTGTTGTATCTCCGACATCCTTCCCATCTGTTAACGCGGTCCGGCCCTCTGTCCGGGCCATTGCTTGAACGTTTACAGCCAAGTCCCCACACGTGTAGCCAAGTTTCGCGCGTCAAGGTTCGGAGCCTAGCCAGTCGCGAAGCTAGTGTCGAATCCGAGGCTAGGCAGCAGACAATCAAACCATTCGTCTGTCTGCTTCCTGATCGAAAGTTCCAACATTTGCCTGTCAGTTGGAATGACTCACAGGCATGCTTGATGGGGTTACTTTTGTTACGCTCTTATTTCCCCTCATATATATCCCCTATTGTAATCCAATTTTATTATATCTTTAACTTCAACTATATAATTACCAAAATTATATTATTATGCTTTATAACATACTTTAAGCTAATGATTATAAACCAATAACTGTATTGTTTATATAAACATTATAGCCAAGCTAGAATTCAGTCTACAGCATGGCCTCACAAACATACCCAGTGACTAAAGTCCCACAAGAGATCACAGACTCCGTCGTCAAACGTTTCAGGCTTATTGCCCATAAATATAATACTCTACTTCCAGGGCTTAACTATTGGACTATCGATTTAGTCTGTAACGATAAGTCGTCGGTCCGCCTTCACATGAAGCTCGAGGATTCAAGATCAACGGGTGGTAATAAAGGGCAACTTACTGTGACGAAACATTCACCTACTGCAGCCCTTATTTCATACGAAAAGTGTTGGGAATTTGCAGTGATAGATCTTGTTTACGTCTATTTTGTTCTCCAGCTAATTCTAGACAATAGACGTCAAGATTATAACCTGCCTACCTCAGGAGATTGTCGACATTGGGTGTAAGTTATAATATTCTTAGTCCTTTGAAAATATTACTAACGTTCTCTTGCAAAGATCTACTTTTGTGGCAGATTGCGTAGCCAAAGGTTATATCTCACAAAACTTAATGGGTGATAATGCTGCCTTTAACGATATTTTTAACTACACATATTGTAAAGACCGACGGCCCATTCCTCTCCCAATGCAGAAAGGGGTGTTTTTGCGGCCTCCTAGATCAGCTGCTACCGAATCGTCGCAGGCCACTAGCTCGTCATCAACATCAGCTATTACCTCAGCAGCGACATCGAATGACTGGAGGTATTATTACAAGAATGAGAATTATTATTTATGGGATGGTAAACAGGATAAGCAACTACCCAGTTGCCCAAAAAATGTCTGGATCTTTAATAATAATAATAATGGATGGAATAGCGAAAAGCAGAGATATTTGTTTTGGGATCAGGAAACTAATAATGTAAAATATAAATAAAGCATTTTATTATAGTTTTATAACCTCAAACCTTTAGGGTTCGGGCTTTAAGCGAGGCCATCATAAATAACTCTTGTTTTATATATATATATTTCCCCAAACACCAAAAAGCGTCAAATTTACGAAATTATTATAAAACTTGCACAAATATATTTTAATTAAAAATTAATATAATAATATATATATTAAAAAAAAAGAGCTTTTTAATTTTTAATTTTATTTTAAATATATATATATATATATATATATGTGGGAATATCTTAGTCAGCAGGGATCACTTCGGTCTATGGGAGTATTACGGATCCCATACCGTAGCATGGGTAGGAATAGCCTTACCCATTGCCCCTTTGGGTCCCATGGGTGAATATGGAGGATACACAAGAGCTAGCTGGTGAATCGATAGGATTCACCAAGAGGGAACCTCTTGGGTATAAAAAGGGGTCCTCTCCTTGATCCTCTTCTAGCTCTAGACTCAATTGAACATATATGCTAGTACTTTGATTCTCACCCATTTGTCGAACGACACCATCCCCTTGTGAAACCAACAATATATATTATAATTTTTTTTTTTACTTTATTATATTTTGCTTTTACAAAATGCAACTTATTAAATTCTTAAAAATATCCAAGATTTAAGAATAATTATTAAATGCTTAATTATATGCAATATATTACATTTGTAAACTTTATAATTCAACAAAAAACTTACCTAATATTTTGCTTTATAATAATTTGATTTATTAATTGCTGTAAAAAATGTGATAACAAAGTACAATAGCCATAATATATATATATTTATAGAACAAAACTAAAAAGCTTTTTCGCGGCCTCTACGCTTCTTATATCTCTCTATACTCGTGAGGGCTTTGCAAGGGCATCGTAAGACCCCCGCACCCTGACACTAAAATCTAAAATTCCGGTCAAAATTGATGAATATATAGTAAATGGTAATTTTCACGGTATTTTTCTACCTTAGTAATTTAGTAATTTTCTGTAATACATCCATTCTGTCTGAACTTATTCAAAACACCTAACTCCATCTCATAATTATACCTCCCAGCCAGATTCGTATCCTATATCCATATTCATATCTATACATATCATTTCAAAAGTCGTCCCACATCCATTAGCATGACTGATTGAACCCGTTCTCCTCCATTATTCGTCTGAACACCCCATCCCGCTCCCCACCCAGGCAGTGGGTTCCCGGCAGTAGCGTGACTGAGATAAATCTCGTCATCATCCATCCCATCGTGATTTCTAGCATGTCCATTGCTGCTGAGTGAAACACTATATCCTAATCCCGTTGTGGATGTATCACTTCCTGGACGACCATTTTTTCTTTTCCCTTTCTGATTTCTGTTCAACAAATCCGGACTCGTCATGATTCCCACTCTTTCCTTCTTTCCGAATATCCCAGGTGATCTGGGTCCCGATCGGTGGTTCTTGTCTTTCAAGAATCCAGCTGGTTTGCCTCCCCGGAAAGGGTTATGCCGTTTCCACCAGGATGAGCCCTTTGAACCCACATAATCGTTTCTTGTGTTATAAATTGATGAAGTCTCACCAGCCAATTCCTCCAAGGTCTGACCGCGGGTCTCCGGGATCAGGAAGGACACAAGCGTTCCACAAAGCATGAAGAGTGCAAATATTTGCATAAGGTGGTCGAGCCAGGGCGAGCATGCATTGCCTGTGCAGCCAGGCGCTGCACCTTTGGAGAGAAGTGGTTGAGCAATGACTTGTGAAATGATGGCTCCAATTTTACCGCATGCTGCCGAAAGACCGTGTCCCGTTGATCTATAACGTGTAGGGAAGACTTCTCCAGGGATGATAAATGTTGTTGCGTTGGGCCCAAAGTTGAAAAATACTTGGGCGAGAATATAGAGTGCAAGAAGGGAGCCTTCGGAGAGTGAATTGTATGCAAAACCGATAATGCAAAAAATGATCGTAAGAAAGAAAAAGCCAATTATCTGGATAGGTTTTCGTCCGATGGTGTCTATCGTCAAGATCGTTATGAAATAGCCGGGTATTGATCCCGCGCATACGAGGACTAGATTGCCGACGGCGTTGTGGTATAACGTGTCGAAAATTGTATTCCCAGCCGAATAACCAATGGCACTTAAGACCGTACTATTGTTCAAGCCGAGTCCGTAGTACGCGAGATCTAGGAAGAACCATGAGGAAGTTGTACCAATGAGAATTTTGGCGTTCTTCCATTCGGAGAAATAGGAGTAGAGATCTGCCCACGACGCATTTGGGATGGCTAATCTGTGGCCCATTTTGTGTTTTGTTTTCTGCTGAGAAATGGGATCCACTCTGCCTTCGGCCTCATTGTTCCTGTATGCCTCGATATCTGCGTCAGCCTTTTCGATGTCATGTGCAATATCGAAAGTGTAGCGTGGGGTTTCCGGGATCGTTATTCGGTAATACAACGCAAACAGGGCGGGCAAAGCACCGACCCCAATGATGATCCGCCAAGCCCGATCACCCGCAAGTAGGCATTCCTCGTTGCAGCTATTGAAGGAGGATGTAGTATTAATGAAAGAGCTTTTGAAAGCAACGGTAGTTACCAATGCTACTAATGCCGCTCCACACTGCCCGAAACCTTGCATGGAGAAGACGGCTGCCATCATCCCTCCACGAAATCGTGTCGACGCAAATCTATGCTGTTAGCCTTCGACCATGTATACTTGAAGAATCAAATTAGGAAAGCAAGGGGTAGGATTCCAGCCAATCCAAAGCAGAGGGTAAAAAAGCAGAGGGTGAAGGCAAGGGTGAAGGCAAGGGTAAAGGAACAAAAGCAGATTCCACATACTCCGATATTATAACTGCAGATAATGGATAGTCTCCACCTATGCCTATGCCCATTACCACTCTCCAGAATATCAAGAGCCCCGACAATGTCACAGCAGAACTGGGAGCCGACAGAGCCTGTGCTAGGGTACCGAAGATTATTACGGCAAGCTCGACGCCATACATCCTCCTCCGCCCTAAGACATCTGCTAGCCATCCAAAGACAAGCTGTCCAATAGCTGCTCCCCCGGAGGTGGCAGCTTTGACCGCGGTGGAAACACTATCGGGCAATTTGCCATCATTCCCTCCCTCATACGAACCCGGGATCGCAGGGCCTTGCCAGAAAACCATTCCAAGCATCGAGGTTATGAGGTTGATGGCGAAGATGTCATAAGAATCCGTAAAGAATCCGATTCCCGCGACGGCGCAAGCTCTGATGTGATACCATCCGAAAGGAAGGGCATCCACCTCTTTCAATGCCAACCGCCGTCGTAGGTTGGGGTCACTAATGTGGCTATAATCATTATTGAAATTGTGGAAGGCTGCATTTCCACCGATTGTTCTCGTATTTGTCGGAGGGGGAAGAGCGGGTTGAGGGAGGTAGTCCATGACTCAAAGCGAAGCTGGAGTTGTACACGCCGCTGTTTTACTATGGGCGTCGAAAGGGATCTGTATGACGCGGGAGTATTGGGCGAGACTCGAAGGGTGAAGATATCTAGTTTGGATGGAGGGAGATTCAGGAGCGTGTGAGGTATATAACGGATTGCGGGATCAATTCGAGGCAACACGGGCGTTTGACTCGATCTCGAAAGGGTTGGTGAAGTGCAGGTAGGGCTGAAAGGGTAGGCTGTCGTCGCGAGGAAATACAAGAGCCGTGGATTGAGCACATAGCATCCTCTCGCCTCGCTGAATCGTGGCACGGACAGGGAAGGCTTTCTGAGATTCCAGCAGCAGGGAGATATCAGAAGGAAGAGTTTGCGTGGTGGGCCGTTGAATCTACGTTCACGCCGCTTGAGGGTTGAAGGTGGACGTTCGGGAGAGCGTCAGAAAGTAGCGGCTTGTTCCCCCCCCACTATCGGTGATGAGCACGTCCAAACGAACGATGCCAGGCCCTGAATGGTTCCGGTACCTGTGGGCGTGCGACCTGTGGGTGTGCGACAGTCATTGGATGCACGTCACACGTCAAGGGTCTGATGCTGGAAAGGATCCCCCGCCCTGCCTGCAGAGCAAGACGAGGTGCCAGGCTATTCCACGCTGCCGAACCTCACGGATTTGCTCTTCCCACGAAAACGTGACGAGATTTCAATCCTCCACTCGGGCGCTCTGAAATCTCTGCTTCGTGGGAAAAAGCCCGCCGCGGCCAGCCCCTAAGAAGAAGCTGGTGCCGCACGGGGTTGGAGGCAGTTTCTTCATTTGATTTCGATGTGTAAGGACCACTCCTGAATGCAGATACCGTCGTCGGGGGGGGGGGGGGGAGGCATGTTGGAGGCAATTGGTCCCCGGAAGGGCCCAGGTCGACGGTTCGCCGGCCTCTCCCACCGTCTGCAAGCAGTTGCAAGCAGTTGCAAGCAGTGCAAGCAGAGAAGGCATAGCAGCGGAAATGCTCTTGGCGGCTGGCCATCCGTGTTCGCCTCGAAGCACTCGGCACGTTGGAGATGCAACAGTAAAAGCAATCTGGGACTCTGGTGGTGGTGCTGGAATGGGATGTCGTCCTACACGTGGGCGCTCTCGACGTCGTCATTGGGCGCTTGAGGCTTGCACATCCGCCCCCTGTCGTGTGGCTGTGCCGTGTGCCTCCCCCCCCCTATTCTCTCGGCTAGCCGGACGTCGTATTTGAGCCTCAGAGTCGACGCTATTGACTGTCGATAACAGTCAATTGTTGCGTAACTCATGAAAAAGGGTCTTCCTTTTTTCTATACTCCTACACATGGGAATGAACGCAGGGACCTCAATAGGAGAGCCTTTGGGGTGGCAGCAGTCGTGCGTCTCCACTGTGACAGGATGAAACAGGTACGCGGGCAAATATCTGATCGAGGCAATGAAGGATGAGAGGAAATAAGACGAATAGAATGCGGTCTGGAATGATCTCCGGAATGGACTCTAATAATAGCAGCGGTCAAAGGGCGCGACAGGTGACAATATCGACAAGCCGATTCCCGAGCCGGGCAAATCCCAGAGCGACGGAACACGCGGCAACGACGTATCATTGCTGCTGACCTGCCGTCGTCTTCTCGTATGGGACTTTATATACATATACCACTGCGGCCCACGTGTGAGTTTCACGGGAAGTATATTTTGACGACTGCTCTTAGTGAGATGCCGAAGTGAGGAAAGTTCGCACTTTGCATCCTATCTTGCTTTCAGAAACACTTGGCTATGAAGATGGAGACGAAATTTGGTCAATCCATATGGGATGCAGGCCAGACCGTCGGAGGCGTGATGAGAATAAACCACGTGATCTCCGCTGCCCTGAACACGTGCACCTAATCTTTCCTTGTCAGCATCTCTCCACTGGTGTTCCGCAATCAATCAAGATAAAAAGATCCATCTACCTCATCTCAAGCCACAAGGTGCAAAACCGATGCATTGTTCACGAGTGAAACCTAATCAACAGTTCAAATGCCTTTGAAAACTTGAAATCTAGCTTCTGATTTCTTGGAAAGCGGGATATGTGGATATGTGAACGTCATGGATTTTGATTTCCCGTGCAACAAAACGCATTATAAAGGTCATAATGGATCTCTCTTTTTCCGTATTTCAGAATTGAATCCTCCGACTCTAATCGCAATCTTCAAATTCGTCCATTTCTAGCCCATACGAGTATCACGATCCGCCGTCTCCAATCAATCCGTTGCGATCCCAGGCCGCGTGCACCCGTCGCCAAAATGTCTCCTTTTAATACCAACAACGTCCTCATTGTCTCTGCTGTGGTCGCTCTGCTGGCGGTAGTTCTTGGATCGGCCTACGTGAGTGGAGCTCTTGATCCCGTGATCGAGAAGATCGCGGTGTTAGTGTTTAAAGGGGAGGCGAAGGCGGAGGAGAAGAAATTGCAGGCACAGGGTTTGAAAGAGGGAGAGGATTTCCTCAAGGGTAAGTTTGGGCTCGGTTCTCTAGCTTTGGAGGAGGTGCGATCAGGAGCTTTGTGATCTTGGGGACCAGATGCCGTTCATTGATTGGCCCATTTAGAAGCCGCGTGCTAATTTTGCTCTCTAGGAGATCTCAAGGGTAATAAGCAGGCAGACGGTGTTAAGGAAGGACTGGGTAACCTTGGTGGATCGAAACTTAGTTTCTAAGTATGAGATACTACAGAGTCTATGTTGGGATTGGTGGAAATTGGCTATATGAGAAACGACTTGGCGTTTATTGAGACCAAACGGAATGGGGTTACTGGAACATAGACCAAATAAAAACACGATGAAGGACGGAATTTCATGGCAGTGGGCGTGTTGAAATTTGTTTTCTATTTATATGAGGTCGAATCATAGCAATCATGAAGCTATTCAGACAACAACCAACAACCCCTGCTCATATCGTCGCTTGCAACCATCCAGAAACGAATGCCAGATCAGATTATCATGGAGAAGATTCCCACTTTAAAAGTACAGGAATAAATTTAGGGAGCGTTCAGCTCTTGGAGGAGATATTCCACGCTGGGAGAAGGGTTCCCCACATTCTGTATGGATGAATGTCTTGCCCGTTACCCCTGGATTCCTGGAGCGGGGAGACGCACAGAGCGCCATGCAACTTGTATTGATTCATAATCTGCGTAATCTGCGTAATCTGCGTGAAAGACCTCCGTCCTGGATTTCTCATCCAGGAGCACAAGTCCTTCATAATGACTGAGATGACGTCGCCCTAAGCCGGCCCCAGGCCGAGCCAAGCCGAGCCAAGGCCCCGCCGCAGAGACCGGACCTGCGATTACGAGAGAACCGAACACTCCATGGCATTCTCCCCCAGCCTCGCTCAAAATTCCTGATATTATTACATCGGTTCGACTCCCCATTCCTCTGGGAGAACCCATCTATGCGATCTGGCCCTGGCGATCATGAGCCATTCCTCGAATTGCTCTCCAGACTAATCTTCTAAGCGCAACAACACGGGGAGCCTCGCCAACCGTATCGAGACAGACACCACAAATCGTCATTCGAGTCTCCCCTTCCCTCCAAGGACATCGTGAAGAGCCTCCACGCCCGCCCGGGGACGCACACGAGGAGAGAGAGCAGGCGACATGCAAAAAGTCACGGCGCTGCTGCCGACCTGGGAGAAGACAAAGAGCGGGGGCAAGAAGGGCTTTGATACGGCGTGGAAATGGGCCGACAAGTTGGGGGATCCGGTGAATAGGCTGAGCAATAAGATTGGGAGTGAAGCGTTCTGGCCGACAACTCTGGATCGGGAGAGCGACAAGGCGGCCAGGATTTTGAAGTCCTTTTGCAGTAGGTATTCTCTTTCTCGTTGGCTTGGTGAGACGGCACAGCTGACCTGCCGCTTACAGAGGATGGGTTCTACGTCGAAGAAGATCGACCCACGAGGATTGATGGACCGAAGGCGAAACAAAAGGTCATCAAGAAGATCCCGCAGAAGGTCATACAAAATGCGGTCGGACTCGCCATTTTCACCACCATGCGGACCGGACTCTGGATTTCCGGAGCGGGCGGGTCGGGGGTTCTGATCGCGAGGAAGGAAGATGGAGAATGGTCACCTCCTTCCGGGATATTGTTACATACTGCGGGCCTTGGATTCCTAGTGGGAGTCGATATTTACGATTGTGTGGTCGTTATCAATAACCGGAAAGCCTTGGATTCTTTTACAAAAGTCAGAGCAACACTTGGGGGCGAAATATCGGCAGTTGCGGGACCAGTGGGCATTGGAGGGGTTTTGGAAAATGATGGGAAGTGGAAGCAAGCAAATCGTCCGGTCTTCACATATCTCAAGTCAAGGGGTTTCTATGCGGGCGTTCAATTCGATGGGACGGTGGTTATCGAACGGACAGATGAAAATGAACGCTTTTATGGACAGAAAATTGGGGTCGCAGATATTATAGCAGGGAAAGCTCGGCATCCCCCATACGAGATTAAGATGCTCATGGAGACGGTGAAAGCCGCCGAGGGTCGATCAGATGTAGACACCCAAATGATGGATCAACTTGCAAATCAAACCGCACCCGGAGACATCGAGGTCACCTCCCCTACCTCTAGCGAAACGCATACATTTGGTATTCCCGAACCTGACGATCCGGATCCGTTCGGGGTTCTTGCCTTAGAAAAGGAGGGTTTCGAGATTCGAGAAGCGGGAACTAAAGATCGACCTCAGAGCTCCCAATTTGAATATAACCCCAGTCCGACAAGTCCGACCTACAATAAGTTCTTCCGTCGAAGTATAGACACTTTCTCAAATAGTAATCGGGAAAGTTATCTCTCTACACGCAGCTCGAGAACGAGAATGAGTATCGACCGAGGTACCCAAACTATGGAAATGGGGACACAAACTGATGGTCCTATGTCACCCACCACAACGCCAAGTCAGAGTTCCGAACATCCCCGTATTTTAGAAGAGAAAACTCCAGCAACAGAGCTCGAGGAAATCGATTATACTAAAATCGATCTTGGGCCATACAATCATCATTTAAATGGTAGTCCAGATTTCGATGGTACAAGTATGAATGGAAGTCCTCATGATCTCTCCCACGAATCCCACGAATCCGCCGAATCTCATGATACGTCATTCGTAAGCGAAGATGAAGATGAGGAAGAACCAATTATCTTTGAAGCCGCATCCGCTCAAGCCACAGTCCTTACACCATCTGCTATCAAAGCTCGAGGCGGATTAGTCAATATTCCAAAACGGCCACCTCCTCCACCTTTACCACCGAGGAATCTAGCGAGAGCGAAGATGGTGGATCAGGGGAGTGGACGAAGTCCTGTGAAGGATTCGACTGATGGGTTCGAGGAGGTGGATTTGAAGGGGAGAGGGAGTTCTGATAATGCTGTAGAGAGGGAAGTCGGGATTACCATGCATGATTTGGAATCACATGAACTAGATACCCACATTCCTGAAGTTGAGAAGGCCGAGGAGGAAAAATTAGAAAAGGATGTCACCGTTACCGACGGGGCAAGATTGACTTCTCCAGATAATAAGGATAAGAATGAGAGGACTGATCCTATTGAAGACTCTGGCATCTCGGAGATCAACGAGGAGAAGGCTGGGGAAAAGGAAGGGGCTGAAACCACCACTGAAATCCATGGAAATCCAGAAATCAGTCAGGATGATAGATCTGAGGCTACAGTAGAGCAACAATTCGCAGAAAACACCGTCGAACGCAAACTTGGAAAAGACGACGGCAATGAAACCGAAGCAGACGATTTCCATAGCCTACCTGTATCGCCTGCACCCTTAGAAGTAGAAGTCAAATGAAAGAGAGATGGATTATCAGAAAGGATAACGAGTCGAGAAAGTACGACAGCGTGGGATAGGATGGGGAGTTGAGAATGTTTAATAATGATTGTTTAATACAGTAATTATTTGGGCTTGGATGATATTCAATGGGTGATGGGATGAAAGGGCAAGGAGGATTGGGGATGGTGGTGAGAGGGTATTTGGACGATTAGAGCAAGTGGAGAGAGCTGGGGTGTGGGTGTATAAATGGCACATATATTCAAGATAACATTTATATTATTCCTCCTATTGCAAATATATTCTCATCTTTGTGTTGCCCTCATATGGTTATTCATCTGATTGAATAAACACACTCAACGATATAGAGCTTGGATGATGAAGTCACAATGACCTCATAAGGTACAGGTAAGAACCAATATCGAGTTACTTACTTAGCCCAATGACTCTTAATTCAGGGTTCCCGGGAAGGTCGTGTGCCCAGAGGTCAAGCCATATCACGTGACAACCCCCCCCTTTCACTATCTTCTTTGTTCCACAAAATCTGCAAATGACAATTCCTTATAACTGCACGTCCCGACCTCTAACCTTACATCCAGCGGCAAACCAAAAACAAATTCCCTTCAAATTTATAAATAACGCATGTAATCACGCCAACCGCGTTGGTCCGCTCGACCTCATCTCAGACCAGACCACCGAGCTTAATCATCCCCAACCAACAAAGTCATCGCACTCTAGACTCGAGTGCGGAAGAGGCTAGATGAAGAGCCTCGTTTGAAACGGGATTACGAGGTGAAGATTGTGATTATGAGTCGGAGAGAGACCCTACCGAGGTCGCTTGCTTCAGACAGCACGTCTTTGGTAAGGTCAACGTTGCTTCCGGGGTCTCGGTTGGGAGGACAAGGTGTGACTGGATTTGAGCCCTGGGCTAGCAGGAGGTTATCACACAGGCATCTTCAATGCTATATTTACGAATTTGTGATTCAGTGGTAGGTTAGCTGCGGGCTGTTAAGTGACCGCGAGAAATGAGGGTTGGTATAAGAGATTTCTACGCCCTAAGTATGGCTTGCCTAGACTGCTTTCCTTTGTATTTTCTGTTCACATACATCGATTAGCATTACAACTTGAAGCCAAGTTTTGTGTTTTTATATCTTTTCTTTTTATATTTTAATTTAATTCTTAATATTAAGTTGGATAGTTCCCTCGAGATTCGAGTTTTCGGTTCAGCTCTTTGCCTTTGCTTATAGCAATATAAAGCAGATTCAGGAATAAAGGGAGAAACCTAGGGGACAATCTTCAACAACCTCAAGATGTGCACCGGGACCTCCACCAAAATGACATACTGCGGCTGTGTGCTCGTACACTACACATCGCAATGCCTGCTCCCATGCGAAAAGATTGATGGGCCCGTCTACGAAATCGAAGATACATGTGCGTCCTGCCATCCCCCGCACGTAGTTCGCGAAGTCAACAAAACACATGATATCATAGTAGAGTATTTGAAGAATCAGATGCAGATTGCGAAGACGATGGAGCAGAAATTAACGCTTCAGGATGCGATGGATCTGGATGAGCAGAATAGAGGCAAGGATTTGCAGGCAGCTGAAGAGGTGAGGTGGGCTGGGAAAGTGGATTGGGGATGGGGTATAAATGGAGGGACTGGTAGAGCGGAGTGGGATTTCTGTGATGGTATACCTTTCTTTCCCTCTTCCTTGGTAGAATTTCAATTGGCAGATGTAGGGATTCAAAAACTGGGTATTCGAAACTAACAAAGCACAGATCCAGACTACCTAGAATACACATCCTACGAACCCTTGATTTCGCGGTTCTCCAGCTCCAGCTCATCATCAGCGCCTACCCGCGGATCCACAGAAACCTTCTCTAGTCCTCCATCTAGGCAATCCACCGAAACATTTGCTGCTCCTCGGAAAATACTTACTCACTCCTCATCGCGCGGAAATCAATCCTCGCCTGGTTTCCCTTCTCAACAACTCCCTGCCCAGTCTGAGGTGCAGAATCCAGTTAAGGGCTATTCTCCATTCCTGAAACGGGCAGCCACATTTGAATCGGGAGTTTCGCCCTTCAATTAATCCCCTATATTCTCCTCGTCTCGCTATTTCCACCACCACCAGTCGAAGCATCGGAACCTGCCGCTCCCTTCGCCGAATTCAAAATCGCCATTTTAAGCAACTCGTCTTTCTTCTTCCCTTTCTTCTTCCAACCACCTCTGTCCTTCAACCCCTCATCCTTCTTCCTCGCCTTCTCCAAACTCTTCTTCGCTTCTCTGAATCCTCGCATCCTCTCTGTCCCTAGTTGTCCATGCCGCCTATTATCCGCTGCTTGGCGTAGGAGCGGCAATTGGATGATGGCGCTAAAGGTATCGAAGATCTTCTGGATAGGCTTGTTGTGCCGTTCTGCGAGGAGGGCGAAGGGGAAGACTTCTTGACAGGTTTGTGCAATGTCGATTATGCTGTGGGGGTTAGTGTGGGAAATGGGAGAATGGAGGATGTGTATGACGGGAAGTGGAGAGCGGAAAGGAATGAAAGGGTGACGTACAGATTTGGCGAGTGTTTGGGACGTTTAGACGGTGGCGGGGAATCGGAAATTGTATGCTGCTGCAAAGGCGAAGCAGCACTACTCGTGTGTTTTAGACTTTGTAGCGGAGCATTAGAATTCACCTCCTCTCCTCTATTCACGGAACCCTCAGGCGGTTTCCACACAGGGATAGCATACAGCGAAGGTTTCCTCCTAATATCATTCGGATTGTGATTAGGCATATTTCCTACTCTAGGATCGGGGCCTGAAGCTGGTAAAACCGGAGCTGGGCTCAGAGTTCTAGGGTCCGTGGATACGGGTGCCAGCCGTGGGCGTGATAACTGCGAGATATTTTTCGGAGAGATAGATGGGAATGAAACTGTATTTGCATCTCTGTCTCGCTGTAGACTCGTATTTTGTACTTGTGTTTGTTGTGTGTGAGACAGGAATGGATTCGCGAACAACACAGGCAGTCCTCGACCCTGATGATGTGCCTTGCCCTGTTCTCGATTTTCCTGATTCTCCCTAATGCTGCTTCCTGTAGGCTGGATCTCCATACCTATCTGCACACCCTGCTGCTGTTGCTGCTCCGCAATCGACCCACCACCTCCAAACTGGAAATCATCCCAGTTCCCATCCCCCATCCCCATCCCCATCCCCATCTCGTCTGCCAAGCCGCCCCAGCTCCACCCCGCGGACCAACTCGGCATCCCCGAGTTCAAGGGCGTCGGCGCCGGGGACCCGAACGTCGAGAAGTCGGGGTTGGGGTGCTGAAGCAGGGCGAGATAGCTGGGGCTCGGGGACGAGAAGGCGTTGTTGTTGTTGTTGTTGTTGTTGGAGAGTGAGGGGTTTGGAGCAGGCGCAAGAACAGGTGTATGGAAAGATGAATGTTTACGTTTCTGATTTGCGTGAGCGTTGCAAGCGACGATGGCATTAGATAGGGGGTTATGTGATGATGCCCAGTTCACTAGATCTGGAGCCGTGGATGGCGGGTGAGCGGTGGTCGATGCTGGAGGTCCAGATGGAGGTGGAGGAGGCATGCTTGAGTCAAAGGCTGGGAACCGCACCCTCCCCCCATGTTCCTCTCCTACAGTATCCATACCCCGCAACGGTGTTTGGATACCACTACCAATTCTAGGGCTCGAGGGCAGCGATCCCGTCCTAGCCTGCCCCTGCGTCCCGAGATGGCACGCTTCGAGCTGCCCTACCATGCCTGTGCTACCTCGCCTGCTCTTGGCTGGTTCAGGGGTACCTTTCTCTCTCTCTTTGCTTTTATTATCTGTTGCCCTGTTCTTTTCCTTGTCTCTGTCTCTGTCTCTCATTTGTTAGCATTTCTTGTCTCTCGTCTCTTGTCGCCCTTTTTCATCTTTTGTGGAAAAAGAAGGAACATGGAGAGGGATAGGGATGGAGCTAGAGCTGAATGGGGGTAAAAGAAAAAGAAACCCAAACCCACCGTTTCCGCTTCTTCTTCCTCCGTCTCGGGACCGAGACCACGAACTCAACTTCGTTGTCTGGCTGTACCACCACGGCACCTGCCCTCTTGGTCTCCAGCCGGCTGGGATTTAGAGCCTGGGCTTGGGGTCGGGGATCGATGTCCATCTGCACTGGGGGGGATTGAGGTATTGAGAGGCGTGAGTTCGGGTTCTGAGTTAGATTTGGAGGCATATAAAAGAGAGGGGCAGGGGAAATCGGTAACGGAGATTTATTTGTGACCTTCATCAAGAGGAGCAGAGGTGCGGGGGAAAAGGATAAGGTGGAGAGTGGGGAGTAAGGAGGAGCGGGAGGATATAAGAGAGGTGGGGGGAAGATGGAAGCAAGCTTGCTGTGAAGATTCAAAGAAAAGAGATGTTAGTTCCCCGATCATGTCGGGAGTTCGCGTGCCTTTGTAGGGGGATTTCTTTGGAAGAAGAATAATGGAAATTGGTCCAAACTTGGTATGAAAGCGCAGGCAAGGAGGGAAAGATGAAAGATCGGTGTGAAATACCCAAAAGTTACTTAGAAGAAGCATGACAAAGCACATTTGAATAGTATTTGCACGCTAAAGCCGCCCATCCAACTCCATCCCAGTGAACATCAATATACATGCCAATGAACTAGACAACTGAGCTGGTCTATGCGGCACTAGCCTATGCTTTATCAACCTCACCCTTTATAGCTTTCTTCCCCACAGCACCCTTCAAGACGTTGAGCTTCTCCTCCGTAACCCGGATTGCAGCTTCAACCTCCCTCTGCTCCATCCTCTCAGCTCGGAGTTTATCGTCCATGTGTTTTCCATTGCGGGTACTTTTTTCATCCCTAAGCCGTTCGGTGCCAACCCTCTCTTCTAACCAATCCCAGAGCTCGCTTTCTTCCCTCTTCCACATCTCCTCATATGCGATAATTCTTTCAGGCGTACCCAGAAATCCCATGGCGAAGTCTTTATTTCCACCGCTTCTAGTTCCCAAAAACCCAAATCGAAACCAGCTAGCCACTAACAATCCAACCATGATTCCATAGAGAACATTTCCAGTAAGTAGAGGCCTCAAAATATCGACAATGGGGCCAATTGGGCCACGTAAAGGTTCCAGCAGCCCCCAATCTTCGGCTAGTGGTTTTGAATCTGAGGCACCATCCGCAGTTTTGCTAAGACCCTTTGATGATTCACGTCCCTTGCGTCCCTTCTTTTTCCCTTTGCCACCGACAACTATAAGAGTAGAACGGCGAGAAGAGACCGTCGCCTTGAGGGCAGCTATTAAATCTTTGGCGTATTGATTTTGTCCATCATTTGCCCCTTTTTCGATGGGACCTAGAAACATTAGTACATAATAAAACCATTAAAAAACAAAATCACCTTTCAGCCAACTCTTCCCAGTCCATTCTATAGTACAATTTGTCTGAAGTCTTGTTGTATTACCTTCGGCCCATGTAAGACAGTATTTTGTCTTCACACTGAACACATTGCCACTTGGTACATCGGGATTTTGCGTCGAGATCGTCACTGAAATGGCTTTTTCAAGATCCAAGAAATCCAGATTCTCTGTGCAAAGACACTTGGTTTGTTTGGGTCCAATGGCTCCATTCAGAGGTTTGATGTAAGAATATGTCCGGATTCTGTTGTCCAGCCCTAGCGGCCTTTTATCATCCATGGTAAATTCCAAGCATTTTTGCTCGCCACTAAGCCAATTTTTCATCCATGATATGGACTGTGATCCAAACATTAAACTATATATTTTTCCGAGAGGAGCTGGTATGATTTCGTCAGCTAGGATCTTAGAATAATGTGTATCCTGATCAGTGCAGTCAGTGGGGGTGTGAGTAGCTGGTCCTGGGAAGTCGCCCAGTGGAGGAGCACCATCCTCTTTGCTCTTTTCAGGAGCCCCGTTACTGACTGCTGCTGCGGATGCTTTACGGCTGACTGTATTTTCACCACCATCGCTACCAGCGAGACTTCCCTCTGCCTGAGAGTAACTCATTCTATCGTCATCGTCATCATCTTCATCGTAAACATCGTCACCTTCCTCGCTACCATCCCCAGACTCTGATCCACTATGATGCTCAGCTAGAACACCTGCATCCGCCTTTTCGGTCTTGTCCCCTCCAGTCTCATTGATTACAACCCCATTGAGTGAACTTCGTAGGCTTGGATGACCTAATTTCCAGATTCCCACAATCAAATCGTAAGTCGAATCCCGGCTGGTAAAACTAGCAAAAATATTCTTTGCATGCAGAGTGGATATCATAAGCCCATTCTTAAACAGTAATGCTGTACTTCGTTTCTCAACAGAAACAATCTCGTCAAAGCTCATGACTAGAGTAGTAACCCACCCAAAAATGTTACTGCTGAAACAAAGATGCCCCTCCGAAACGTAAAGGCGGCCATGGGCCAATATTTCTCTTTGCAGAGCACAACTATAGTCTTCAATGAGATAATCATCATCTGGAACACTTCTGAACAATTGATGAAAATCCCGATTCCTTTTCTTGCTTGCAACGGCAAACCCTGTGAGTTTGGATCCTGGTCCATTGGGATTGGCAAGAGATAAATTTGTAGCCGCAATTGCAGCCCCAATAGTTGTACCAGTTGCAGCGGAACTGCCTCGTTTTCTGCGATGACCCATTGCACTTCTAATGCTGCCACTGCGTTGAATACCGGACTTCCCCTCAAAGACACTGCCATTTGGAGGAGTTCGTTCTCCAGCACTTGGTTCATATACGGAACGGGGTCGAACCAAAGATTGCACATCTTCGACGTGGGTTATGGGGGTAATTTCGACATTATCACCTGCTGCAAGAGAGTCTTCACTGGTCATCTCGCTCCTCCCACGAGACTCCTCTGTAGATTTGGACAGCGCCGGAGTATTGGCACCACTGCTAGTCTCAGATATTCCAAGATGACTTAAGCTGAGATCTCCCAAGCCCAAGGTCTTCACTGCAGGCTCCTTTTCGTCCATCGTATCCACAAAATCTGCCTTCTCTCCTAATGTTTCCACTTCCGGACTTTCCATGATCTTTATCTCTTGTGTGCTACTCTTACTCCTTTGCCCGCTAGGCGCTACCGATGTATTTGATATGCTGTTGCTTAACGAATTCGCAGCGTTCTGGGCTGCCGAAAAGACACTAGAGAAGAATCCGCTTTGTCCAGGACTGCTTGATAGTTCGGGGGTCGGAGTCAATGGCGCAGATGTAATATTTGATAGTTTGCTTGGACCTAAGGTGATAGATCCCGATTTTACTCTCCGATGTGAGATCATGTTCCCTGATGGAGAAGTTACGACATTTGGGTTCGATGGAACAGGATCGGATGTTCCACGTTCTCGAGTAGATAATAATTGAGGAGAAGTTGTATCTGTTGGTGTCGGTGGGGTATTGACAATTAGAGGAGCGTTATCTACTGATGGAGGTGTGCGAGGCTCAGCCTTTGTGTCTATGGTTATTTTGGCAGTCCTTGGCCTCTCCGGGGAAGAAGTTGTAGAATGTGAGGCACTAGGTGATGGCTTATCGGGAAATATCGAGCCAATTCTGGAAGCAACACTTCCACGCCTATCTTGTGTCACAAATTTATCTTTGCCCAGCAAGCCTGCCGTTCCTGCAGTCTGGCGATCTGGGCTTGAAGTCGGGCTTGTGCTTCGCCGCGGCCTTAAGGCTTGCCTCAATCTGCCAACGGGCGACGGTGATCTTTTGTGAGAGCCGTCTTCAGGAGTTCGTAGACTGAGATCCGGTGTTGATTCAGAAGCCAGGGCGCCGGCTTGTAGAGGGAAAGTCGATGATCGAGGAGTGCCGTCCAATTGAGGTTCCACCAGTGTTGGCTCGGGTAATGTTGTTGATTGTACAAGAGGAGATGATGTCGTGAGATATCCAATATGTGACGGATGAGATGATAATGTTGGGGGAGATGGGGCCCTGTTGATAAAATCAAAAATCAGAATGGATAACGAACGCGTAATTCACCCAACAGCGGACAATCCAGGGCGCGATAGGTCCAAATATATGGACCAAAGTATCTACTGATATAGTAAACGAGCGAAGTGGTAATATTAAATGTACTGAACCAAGAATGAAGCTCACGGGTTGAGTAGTACAGTATTTTTGTCAATGCTGGGGTTGTCGTTGGAGGGTGAAGAGGAACCTCGCTTGGAGTGAGGCTGATTTGATGTAATCCGCAAGGATATCGTATACGATACAGGAGATGGGAAGAGATGAATGTAAACTTACGACTCTGTATCAGATTCATATGTCAACAAGCTGCTCCCACCAGACTTGCTCACAAAACTCTTGTTATCGTCATTATCCAACGTCCCCCGTTCAGCCACACTCCTCCCCCGAGCGACATCTTCTGCATGCTGCTGTTCCTCTTCTTGCTTTTTCCGACGTTTCTTGGATCCAAGGTTAGGTATCAGCTTTTTGAGTCCACTGTGGTCGCCATCTTCATCTGTGCCGCTCTTGATCTTCTCGAGCGCGTCTTCTAAAGATGCTCGGATGCTATGGTGGCTATCGGAATCGCCCTGGATCGAATTCGAGGCCGAGTTCTTCTTCTTTTGACCGTGTGTCTTTGAGAAGATTTTTGTCAATCCATTTGATATCTCCGATGTTTCTGACATGGCCGAGATCGAGCGCGATCGTGAAGGGAAACGTGCAAGACTATGGCCGGATAGGATCAACCGATCGAGCGGAACAATTTCTGAGGGCGTTCATAGGTTTGAGGGATAGTATCTTTTGCAATTTCGAAATAGTAGCGATCGTAGGTAGTTGGATGGCTGAGAAGTGGTACAGTAGGTCTGTTATGGTTGCTATTTCGAAGACTGATGATCTAGGCCGAGCCTCTAGCAGCCTCGCTCTTGGTGTCCCTTTGATCCTTACAGTATTGTGACTCCGTAGACCGCATAGAATGGGCGACAATATGTCTTGATACCACAAAAGGGCTGAAGAGAATGTAGATGCGATCAGATGATAAGAATCGAGGATCCTACGGAATATAGTGAATATTGGATAGGTATTGGACATCAGATCTTACCTCCCTGGTTGGTATGGTCACTTAGATAAGCGACGTCATTGGGTGATGTTACGAAAGTAGATTAGACCAAAAAGCAAAGTTGGTGCCTGACATAGGAGGCCCAACATCTGGAGACCAGTACTCGTGATCTCGAGAGCCATTCTTCACCCGCTCTCTTCCCCTCTCTCCATGTGTCGCATACATAGCACATCGCGAATTAAACCGCAATATTGCGGTGTTGGGCTTTGATCTGCTTATAACCAGCTCATCGCCCAGGATGGAGTCCTCTCCGTTGATCTTGGTAGCTAGACATTCTATTGGACAATGACCTCACTGATATTTGCAGGCCCACGATCATGCCAGAGCTGCCTCGGTAGCCACTCAAAGCTCCGACACAACAGTCGCAATCAATGAACATACTCTGGCAGCTGGGGAATTTGCTAAGGCTGCGACTGGTACTGGAAGTACAGAGGCTTTAAGGACACTTCGACTGTTGGAGCAGCATCATCAAAGATTATCTGCCTTGCTCCGATACCCCTCTGAAAACCCAGTTGCTGCCGCCACTGCAGAATTAGAGGTACAAGGAGTGGAGAAACCTCTCTCAACGTCTGCGGCGGTTGCTGAACTGCGAGCTTCGAAATCAGATCTTGGCCCACGATCCTCGTCCCCACTTCGAACTCCTAGTCTCCACACGCCCAGAAGACTTCCACCTCGAGACCCCTCTTCTTCTATTGCGAGCAACTTAGCATCCGCGAGGGGCATACGCTCGAACTATGCTAGACAGCCATTATCTCCAAGCGTATCAATCCAACAAGCACCAGGAAATCTCGAAGTTCTTCCTCGTAGAGGAAGAACAAAAGTAGTAGGCATTCCTGAGCATGTACCACCCAAACCCGTATGGACTCCTCCACAGCCCAACCAGAGAAAATCAGGACCTCAGACCGCGACATCTCGGGCCTCAGCAGTCGCCGAACCACATGTAAATGATGAAGGGTTCTCAAAATTCTATAATGCCTTTGAAAGTATTCTACACAAGTTATCAGCACCTCTTGCATTCGCTGGTCTACCTTTGATTTCAGAAGATGACTCAGCCCCCACTCCTGCTCCAGAAGCAGCCGTCAAGAGACCAAGATCTAAAGGCAAGGAAAAGATCGAAACAGATCCTGACCTTACAAAATATATTTCACGAGCAGCTCTTCGCGCAACAGCTCGGGATGGGCATTCTGGCAATGATTCATTCTACGTAGTGCCAACAACAGGCCATACAGTTTCCTACGCCAACATACTATCATTCGCTGAGAAGGAGAAACGGCGCTTAGCAGCCTCGATGCACAGTGAGAACCCAGACTTATTTCCCGAACCCAACGATGAAGACGATTTCGTGGATGCAAGGGAAATGCCTATGCCTGTATCACCCGAACTACCCAAAAATTTCCGAGCCAGCAGAAAGGAAACCGGCCGAGACCTGGAGAACAAAGTTGAAGAACTGGATCTAGAAAATCGGAGTCTAAAAGCCTGTGTCGATGAGCTAAGCAAACGTCTCCACACTTTCGAATTGTCGGCACAGAATAGCAGTATGGCATTACAAGAAAGCATGCGATTGATGCGTTCCGTATCACCTGCTCGCGACCAATCTCGCGGCCCGTCCGAAGATGAAGCTCTGAAGCGAAGGGTTTTGGAATTAGAGGATCAGATGAGATTTAGAGGGAAGGAACTCGACAGGCTAGAGAAGGAAAACGAGAAATTGAAGACGGTGGTTGGGAGGTACAGGGAAAGATGGGAAAAACTGAAAGAAGGGGCGAAAACGAGGCGGGAGGGAACTGGGAAAGATGCTGGGAAAGAAACACTTCCAAATAAGGATATGGGTGGTAGGTTTTTGGCTGGTTGATCTAATTGAATCTGATCGACCTAGACTAAGTTTGGTATTTTTCACAATCTATCGAATTTACTCCTTTCTCCACGCTCCCAAAACAAACCGAACTTTCGGCTCCCTCATGTGTCTTCGCAGTCTCTCCTGCCTTTAATCAACTCCCCATTCCCCCTTCCTCTACCCCCTAACCCTCCGGCAATGAGCGCCCCCACCCTAACCACGCTGGCGACAGCACCAGCCCCATAACCACCCATGGCCGCACTCTGCACATAAGCAAATGCGCTCCTCGCACCCACATTCCCAATCGTGCTCTGCAAACCAGCAGCAAACGAACCCGCTCTCACGCCCGCTCCTCCCCAGCCCAAAGCCGCCAACACCGGCGCAGACAAAACGCCAGGAGCTAGGACGATCACGCCGTTCATGACGAGGAAGGCGGTTTGGTAGGGGTGGGCTTCGATCCAGGCCCGGAGGGCGGTCGGGGCTTGGTCCCATCTCATTGCGGAGGGTTCCTCAGTATGTTCTTCCGCGTGTGGGATCGCGGCTGGGAGGGTGGTGGTCGGTTCCTGGACCCGTGCTGGAGTTCCAGAGACCAATACGCTGGGTTGAGAGAGTGGGCTGTCGTTCGACGGTGGGGAATCGATATTAGACTCCATGATGTTGGATTGTTGAGGGATTGTAGAGATTTAGTTGATGCTGTGAGAGCTTCAAGTGTTGATATGATGAGATGAAGATAAGCGGAGTGTTTGCCACCGCAGGCTAGAAAATCAAGACGTGAGATGTGAGACGTGGTATTGTGCAGATTCCTTGGCGGTTCAGGTAACCACTTTTCTTTCCTACGAATTCATAATACATTTACATACATATTACCTACTCGAGTGAGTTTCTCATGTCTTAACACTTTATACTCTGGTCTCGTGAGCTTAGTAATATGAAACCTCACCACTAAATTTAGAATCATTGAAGAGAATCTCGTAAATAACCCATCCCATTCACATTTACATGCCTCGAGCGTTTAATAAGAACTGGAAGATGGTGAAGGTTCATCGATAACCTATGTGCAGGTGTATAATATAAAAACACAGTTTGAATCAAGCAAACATGGAAGGATAGCAACAGAGAAACGCAACGTATCATATGCTCATCCTAATATCGTAGCAAACATATCTCATGAAGAGAGTTTGGAGAGTTATACCACCCACGCCCCTCCGTGCCATGCCAAAAACGCCGATAGAGCTTATGCAAATCCGTAACCACGTTATCTTGGTGTCAAGCCACCTAATGTACCACCCTGATCAACAGGTACTGTATGTAGAAAATGGAATCATCCGACACCGTGAAGTGGTCGTACTGTTTGTTGGCCTGTATTTTCAAGGTCATAAGACCGCTGTCGATATTGCTACTAGCTTTAGTAGGCTTCAATGGGACTGGTGTATTTGAGAGGAGAGCCTCTTTGCTCTTTTGAGTCTTTTGTAGACCCACCCGAGTTTCTTCGCTTGAACATGTGCTCGACCATTGCTTTCGGTCCAACGAAATCCATGTCTACTTTCAATGGAGTGAGAGGAAGTCCGACTTGACGAGTACGTGTGGATTTGGTATGGAAGTGACGTTTGATGCAATCATCGATGAGGGCAATGAGGCCTGTTGCGATGATGATACTGAGAGTTCTGTTAATTGTGGGCTATGGATATTATGAAAGTTGACTTACTCTGCAACATCAGTGACTGCCTCCAGTACGCTCCTGTCGCTGATCCACATAGAGCAAGGAGGCACCCATCCGCCAGCTGCATCTTCAGCGCGCATCTGGGCCGGCGATCTCAGTTCGGGGACGATGTGAGCTACTGCAGAGCTACTATCGCCTTTGAAGAGATGATATGAGATCGCTTGTCCTTGGCCATCCTTTTCGATGACTCGCTTCCAGCTGTACGTGTGACCCCAGTACTCAAACTCATACTTCTTCGTTGACTTGGCACCTCGACGAGTAACATCAACCTGAGCGTAGTTGGAGAACTCGAGCTTGGTTGTATTTGTTGGAACAGATACCGAGGGCGACTTAGACTTCTTATCAGACATGAACGAGTCAATATCATCCTCCTCATTTTCCGAACCGTATCCACTGTCATGCTTCTTAAAGCTGACAAAGGAGTTCCCGGAATTTGTTCGCTTGAACTCTGGCCTTTTAACGATGTTGGCGAGAGCATTGCTCATCGATCGAGTGATTCCAGGTCTCCCATCAGATGCTGGCTTGGTGGAGTACTTCCTACTCGAGTGACATACTTCACGACCCGATGACCGCTCATAACGACGGAGTGAGAACTCTCTCCTCTTGAGGTCGTGCATCCGCATGTGGAAGAGTTGAACGTTTGTTTTCCGTCGACCAGACCCTGCTTCTGTATCCACCCGCAAGTTCATGTTTCCATCAAAGGAAGTATCGTCATGTCGAATGTATAATCGGTTCGTGGAGGGGAAGAAACTCGCAAAGTCCTGGGGATTAGAAGGCCTTAGATTGGTCTCAACGACCTCCTTATACTCCAGAACTTCATAGTCAGGATCATAGGATTCCGGTTCTTCGCAAAGATCTTCTTGATCAGCTATTGTCGAGGCGTATGTCTCTGCTGAGGATCGCGGATAGTAAGTGGTGGCTGGCGAGATGTTGTAGTTGGAGTTTCCATAGTAGACCGGTCGATCTGCCATCGAAGCTTGGATTGACGGTCTGGGACTGCTGTTGTATGAAGTGGGGGCGGTATATTGGGAATCCTGGGACTCATCGCTCTGACGCAACCCTCTACTACTCGTACTGCGGTCTGTATTGCTTCTCTGTATTAAGGTGGGCATTTCGACGCCGTTCTCCAAACGTTGCACAACGGGGGGCCCACACATGTGTATTAGGAGTGGTGGAAGTATATTAAATACAAATCTGAATGAAGTGGTGAAGATTCCAGAAGTTTAGGTACATTCACACAAGTGCAGAACCGTGATATATAACATTCTGGACGACGGTGAATATATTGGGTGACTTGGGTGGAGGTGGTGTGGAGATGGGGAGATGCACATTAATGCTCCGGGCACTTCCTACTGTCCAATGCGATTGGGAAGGAATAACGGAGAGTTGTCGATTGGGAGTTCGAGATCAGGTAGGGCCTATAGGGCAGATCGAGGAGGGATGGGAGGAAGTGGAGATACTTTGGGCGATGGCGACGAAGAATAGCGAGAGTGGGGGGTAGTAATAATAACGAATTACGTTGGGAGGTCGCGGCCCCACGTCCAGCCACACCTCGAGCACGACCACGCCACGTACAAGGATGACGAGCAAAATTTTACCAGGACAAACTCGCCTGAATAGGTCGGTACAGTAATGCCAGACTCTGCACCAGCGGCATGTCCAGCGACTCGATCTATCACCGATAGGGGCAATACCTATGCCACCGTTTGAACATGCATTTCCAGCGATTACCGAGTCCCGACTCCCCAGATCTACCGACCGAAGTCTCTATCAACAACCCAGCGCGAGCTATACGCCTATGCGTGGCCTACCAGACGATGTCTGAGGTACCTCTTATATCCATCGCAGGGACCGTAGCTCTCGGTATCCCTCCGCAGCAAGAACAATACGTGTACATGGTCAGACGGGTACAGCGTACGGCTTCACAGTGCCCATCACCGTCCATCCAATGTCCTTCAGAGCGAGCCACGACGGTGACACAGCCCCCGAGGACGCCCTAGATGAGATGAGATACTTGTCAACCATCCAGATTGCCTTGTTGCTGCCCAGCAGCTCGTTTTTGTACAACCCCTTAATGGAGTCATGTCCTCAGGAGTATTTCTACTCGTGCAGCCTACCATTGCAACAGCACGAATGGAAATCCGGCTGCTGAAGGCACAGAGCGTATTATTGCCTTCAGACTCATCAACCGACCAAGGTAGGAACTCAATTGGCTGACAAAGGCGCTGAATGCAAGTGCCATCTTTCAGCACTCCAGTCAGACCCCATACCGCATCTCAACCTGACAGCAAAGGTCCTTTCATGCAACCCTATCGAGCCTATTAAACGACTTGGACGCTTGAACATCCTTGAATGCATCCACGTGCCTCTTTGCCGATAGATCTTACCTCACCATTATTACCGTTGTACGAGTGTACTCCCTTCCC